>OMKZ01017583.1:9325-30459 GCA_900302535.1 Neoniphon sammara
GTATATATATATATATATATATATATATATGTATATATATATATATATATATATATATATATATATAGTCTGTCTCCCTGTGGGCTCCTCACCATCGTACATCCTCTGCTCACAGTCTTGAAGGTCTCGGCAGATTCGCGCAGGATTGTCACGGGTACCAAGCGGGTTCTTGAGGCTCTGGATCAGGGTGCTGAGGTGCTGCAGGGTCTTGAAGATTTCTGTCCCCTGGTCTAACATGGGCAGGTCCATGTTCTGATAATTCTGCTTTGGACACACATATGGACAAATTTTTAATGATTTTTCAAAATTCAGATTTTGCTGATACCCTTTATTCATTTGTTATTCATATCTTGTATTTTCTTTTACTCTTTGTTCACCAACCTATTCTTTGATTGTGCAATAACTCAGTTTCTCTTCAGGGATCATGACTTGTATAACAGATTGTTATCTGAGTGTTATGTGTGTGTGCACAAGGTTAAACTGCAGCACTAGCCAATAAGCAACAGTGACTCCTTGCAATTACAACAAAGTAGTTTCCCCACTGACCTCTGACTTTAGCACAGCATGGGAATCAATGATGACTTGAAAGGCAGCACCAAGAGCCTCTTTTTTCTACCAAAGAAGAAGACAAGAAAATTAGGTAATGCAATACCAAATTCATTTTCATGTAAATCTTCCATAAATTGTCATATAAAGATAAACATACTTACAACTGAAAGGGGAGAACCAGGAAGCCCCTGGAGACCAAAGAGAGAAAGACATGATAAACCATAATGTGTCTTGACACACATACTGAAAGTGGTGCATTCTGCCGTTCCATATTAAAGGTACATTGCCAAAAAAATCTCCATCTTAACAAGTCATGTAGTCTAGTATCAAGATTTAAAATATTTTCTTAAGCCAAGGGAAAACAAAATCTGTCTGGGTGAGGTAACTTGTTTCAAATTCAAATCAGCTTGTTTCATGAATTTGTGACATTATGACTCAAATACTTGTGGAGTGGCCAACCCTATATTAAGACACTGCTAGAGAGAGCTTTCTGGCAACATGTTGCATTGGATACGAAGGAAATGATCTCACTCAGTTAGCAGATATTTTTTCACTTATTTAAAGACAATGTCATATGAGACTCAGTGCTAGACTAAATGACTCAAGATTACCATTTTTACAGTGCATGTCTTTTTGTGATATGTTAAAGACTCCAAATTAAGAACTTACTGGTGGTCCGGGCAGTCCACGAGGACCAGGGGGTCCCTGAAAAATTGCACCATAACATTAGGCTTCAAAGTATGTTCAGCCTAGGCTTTATAGAAGTCGACTGATTAATTTTATTCATTTCCTCCACTACAGAGAAAACCACAGGCCTTAGCTAAAAAGAATAATTACAGAGACAAGTAATTACTTACCCTTGGTCCTTGCAAGCCCTGTTGGACGAGAGAGAAAAAGAAAGCAATATTCACAAGTGGACCATCACAGATCAATAGGATGTCTGACAGTATCTTGCAGGCAACTGAAATCAGACCAGATATTGTTCTATTATGAATAACTTCATTTCACTCCTGCAGATTCAATGGACGATCTTTATGTTCAGTTTGCTGAACTATAGCTACTGAATTGCCTCCTCGCTTCTTCCTTGTGAGTTCTCTAGTTTCATACAATAAATCCATAGATGAACTGTGGCGCTTTCAAGGGTGAGCTCATGAATTATGTCTCTGTCTGGGAGTCCAGCAGGAAGTTTAAGATGAGCGTGCAACCAACATTTATCAATTTGACACAAATTCCGCCGCAGCCAAGTGTCACCGTGAGTGTAACAACAAACACCGGAGCGCAATAGGAAATGAAAAGTGCTGTAGGTGAAGGAGGCTGAGTGTGTGTGCTCTCGCCATACTAAGTATCCCATTTTGCGCTCACTACAGACAGAAAAGGATTCATCAAAGCAGTGTTACGCACCGTCTCCCCCCGACTTCCTTTGTCACCCTGGGGCCCCTGATGGAGAGAAAGCAGAGAGAAGATCACTCCATCACTGCCAAGACACAGAGAGGAGGAACATGATGTTTGGCAGATAGGATGAGATATGAGGTACATACGGGATGACCGCTGGGGCCAATGATGCCAACGGGGCCCACAGCTCCCTCCATACCCTGGAAGGCAGACGCATGTTAGTGACAGAAGACCGATTTGATGGAGCACCTGATGAACCACTACTTATTTTTATGGGGAGTTGGCAGTTTGTGGGACAGGGTTCAGCGCATTGGCATGAAATCCTGCATCTCGCTGTCAGCCTATCATTAATCTTCATCTTACCATCAAGCCACGTGGTCCTTTTGGTCCCTGTATCCCTGCAGGGCCTAAGTCTCCTGGAGGTCCCTACAAACAAGCAAACACCTGTTTTTATAACACTTTATAACAATGTATGACAAGCTCACAGTTAAAGGGGCATTACGTAACCTATGACCATTATTGACCTCTATGGGTGAAAAGTAGGAATTGCAACAAGATTACAAAACTGTCTTCAGGGTTCCCGCTCTATGTCAAATGTAAAACTCCCTGACTTTTCCATGACTTTGCCTGAAAAAAGGTTCAATTTCCCTGCTTTATATAGAAATGCTTTTAACAAAATTTTAAACACACTTCAGATTCAGAGGTCTTATTAAAGTTTATCATTTTATTCTGCAGGGTAACATAATCACAGTGGAAAATAATGATATTCAATTAATTAAATCCCGTGACCTTCCCTGTCTGGTATAGACTTTGCCATGACCCGTGGGAACCCTGCGTGGCACAGCCCCACCACACAAACAATATCACATTTGCATAATAGGAGCAAGTGAACTAGTAATTTAGAGCAGAGAAACAATGGAATATCTTAATTATACCCCCCACCCCTGTAAAGCGGTACATGGATGAGAGCATAAAAACTGACACATGGTTTAATCCATGTGTTTTTTGAGTTTTTTAATGGTCTGTTTCACTGCCTTTGATTCCACCATCTCAAATGATGAATTTACTCTAATAAATGACACGACCGGTCCTTAATCATTCCTGCCAAATTGGAACATGTACTGCACACTAACACAAGGCTCATCTGCTTCACATTCCCCTTCAACTCCTACTATAATTGATCATAGTAGGAAAATATCCAACATCACTGGCAATCAAAGGATTCTAAAATATAGAGCAAAGGTTTAGCAAAGCCTGCTGTATTTCTTCAGCTGGCAAGTGCAGCAGTGCTATAAGCAAAGCAGAGTTACTGTGGTGCTATGCATTGGGGAGTATCGGAGATCACCATGGAGCTTGCTGCCAGCTTTTATTTTAATTATTCTCAACAATAATAAATTTACTTTACCTTTACATCGTCTCAGGGATTTAAATTTTAAAAATGCACCTGATTAATCATAAGCAAAAAACTGATTTATGACTTAAAGTTGCTTTTTTGGGGGGTTGATTTATCAGAGCTGCATTATAGGTCTGGCATTAGAATTAAGAGCTTAATTCAGATGGGGAAATTTAACTTTAAAGGTCTAAGTGAATTGAGGTTACGATGCTGGTGGCATACACAGTTGGATGGGAGCGTACCTTTGGCCCGAACAAACCCAGAATCCCTGGAAATCCTTGTTCCCCAGTATCCCCCTGATGTGGAGAGAAACAAGTAAATTACTATGATCCTCATCACTGCACAAGCAATTAAACTTCCATAAATGATGAGTACTTACTGGTTGCCCTTTGGGTCCCTGGTCTCCTTGTTTTCCTGGCAATCCCATCCCACCAACAAAGCCTCTCTTCCCTGTGGGCCCAGATTGGCCAGGGAGACCCCGCTCACCCTGGAGCGCACGCACACACACACAAACAGGCAAATGCATGTAAGGAATGGGTCTCAACGTAAGTGCTAAATGTCTTTTTAAGACAAGATTAATATAAGATTTGCCCACATAGTAGTTTTTATAGGTGAGGCCATGTAAATGAAGACTGCACCCAATTCATTAACACTTCCCAAATTAGTATAGCACATATAAGATCATTTGAAACGTGGAATAAAGACTTGGCCATTCAGAATGGCTGTTGTCATTTCTGTAAGACACAGGCATCATGGTCAGTATGTAAGTGAGGGAATGGTTCTCTGTCCCAGAATCTCAAATCAGATCAGAGAACATCCAATTATAAGGGCACCAATTGGATGCCAGCCTTGGTGGATTAGTCTTAAAGCTGAGGTATGCAGTTTCCTCTTGTAACTGGCGATAAAAAATTGCTTGCATAAGACCTGTTTGTACCACAGCTTGATTTGCATAAATTTCTTAGTGAAAAAGACAAAAACTCTGCATTGTTAGCTAAATTAATTGAGACACAAAAAGTACAAACTGGCCTCACAAATCAACTTAGTGAATCTGGACTTCAGTCTCACCTTGGGACCAAAGGAGCCTTGACTTCCAGGAAGCCCTGGCACACCAGTTTTACCCCGCTGCCCAAGTTTGCCAGGTAATCCAAACTCCCCGTCTTCTCCTTGTTCCCCCTGAATAAATACCGGGAGACAGTTGGTGAACTGTTCTCACAGCCACTGTTGATTGCAGTCAATGAAAAGAGCTCCACTGATCCTTACCTTGAGTCCTCGGCCTCCATCTTTACCAGGTGGTCCATCTATTCCAGGCTGGCCCTCACGTCCCTCCCTGCCCACCACCCCCCGCGGGCCAGGAGGACCCTCTGGACCCTTGGTGATAAATAAGAAACATTCATATCAGAGCTTGCATTGGTTCATATACTGAGAGGTGCTTGTAGCTTCCTACTCACTGGTGGTCCTTTGGTCCCAGACACACCTCTTGCCCCTGATTTTCCTTTCCGACCCTGAAGCAGAGAAAGTTCATGATCCACAGCTCTAACATGTTAGCATCATGACAGAAAACACAGATAACAATAACAATGGAATAGTATTTAATTTATATATATAAATAAGCATGTCACTATTATTTTTGTCCTTACTTGATCACCTTTGGATCCTTTTGGCCCTTGTTGTCCCTTTGGCCCAGGATGTCCCTGAAATTATCATTACTGTTTGAACTGCCTTGATTTGTGTCTGAACATTTATACGCTGTGTTTATATGAATGAGTCTTACAGTTTAAGACCTGAGTGAGATATGCTGATACTTACAGGAAGGCCCGGGGCACCAGCTTCACCTCTCTCTCCATCAACACCTATTTGACCCTGCAAAATGTCAATTTTTACATTACAAAGTGTCACTTAAACGTAATTGATACAATGGCTGATTAGAGAAACAACAGCATTTCACTATTTCATCTCACTTACAATGTAGCCTGGGTCGCCTGGTACTCCTCTGTCTCCTCTGTTTCCAGGAGGACCCTGGGTTCAAAAAAGGAGCAAGTAACAATGAAACAAATTATGTCCAGTACATCACTATCAAACAACACAGGAAAACCAGCAACATGTCAGGAACTCACTCTGTCACCTTGGGGACCTAGAGGCCCTTCCACCTTGCTGTCCTCCCCCTGTTCACCCTACACAAAACAATATGGAACACAAAAGACAACTACAATCAGTGGAATTTCAAAATTGCAGAGGGTTCATTTAAATGAGGCCCATTTTGACTCAAGTGACAAAAATGTGGAATAAACAAGTAATTTATGAGTGAGTCTGGTCACAATGAGAACTATACAGACTCAACCATCAAATTTTGTGCTTATTCCACATTTTCTGCAGGCTGTCCAAACAGCCTTCACTTAAATAGAACCTTTTGCATAGTTCAGTTTAAAATAAAGAGACCCAGTGTTTGTTCCATAGGATTTGTTAAATAATAGCCACGGATGTATGTATGTTTTTAATGTCCATGTGCATGAATGTGCCAAATGAAATAAACAATTTAACAACCCAGCAGCTATCTAAAGTAGAAGAATAATCTCTAAGTGGTAATTCACGATCTTGCAAATTGCAGCAATCGATGTGATGGCACAATATTGATCTCATTACAGTGTAAGTGAAGCCATTATTCTGAGAATGTTGGTAAACACAAAATAACAAATATCCTGGTCCGATTTGCCAAACAGTCACTGATACCCACAAAATGATGAGAGGAGATTCACAGGAGTCCAGGTACTTGTAGCTAATTATCTACATTTGACATTTCTAGTGAGTTAATGAGATGTGTCTTGGTCCATATCAGTGATCAAATTAAGGATGTCTTTAAAAATAATTGCACAAACAGTGAGACAGAGGAAACGCCAATTAGGTCCATAGCAATAACCCCCCCATATGTCAAAATAATAGACCATGGACGTGAAGAGATTGTGCTGCAAGACAGTTTTACGATGTTAAAGAATGTTATCATTACTAGACTCCCATAAATTATTAGTCTATTATAGACAACCAATTAAGGTGCAGAGGGCTATTAGGCACAGGAAGTAAGTACGGGAAATGTACCTTTTCACCTTTTGGTCCAGGAGGCCCCATTGGACCCTGTGGTCCTGTGTGACCCTGTGACAACAAAGAGGGTCAGGAATTCATGAACATCAGTACAATACAAGCACTAGAGACACTCACAAGTCAACAGTGTCATTCACTGATGTGGTTTATGAGATATTACCCTGTATATAAAAAAATCATTTCATTACATTTCAATTAAAGGTTAAGGAAATTTTTCAAATCACATCTAGTTCAGTGTGAGGCACTAGAAGAGGCTGGATTGGCTGTTTGCTTCTGGTATAAAGTTAACAAAAAAATAAAATTTAATTTGTATACAATGATGTTGAACAGCAATGGAAAAAGAGGACCCTGTGGCTTTCTAACAGTTCCAAAACCTCTATTTTATTGGCTGCTCTGAAGAGAAGGTTAAAACCATTGATTGTTACCACTTTTAACCATTATGAAGAGCCAACAACTTCATAATGGTTTCTGGAGTGCCTTAGATGTCTTGTTTTTATTGCATCTTATAATAAAATGTTGTTTCATTACCTCACTGTTATTGAGGAAACTCTTACCTCATAACCTTGTATGCCTGGATCCCCTTGTTGGCCCATCCTGCCTGGAGCACCCTATGGAAATATATATTTAGCCCACAAACGCCAACGACCAATGAATTTCACTCCATCGGTGGAGGTCTTACCACTGGTCCGATGGTTCCTCTTGCTCCTTTCTGCCCCACAAACCCCGGCTCTCCCTGATCCCCGACTGGCCCAGTCTCACCCAGGTGACCTTGGTGACCTTTGCTGCCCTGGAGCAAGGCAATCAGGGAGCAAGTATGCAATGAGAGTATGAACTTCCCTCCTCGGCCGCAGAGCAGTTGTGTGGGTGCAGTTTGACAATTCAAACATTTCATATTGAATGTCTGTTTGAGGAGCACTTCCAATGTCATGCTTATGGAGGTCAGTGACCTCGCTGTTTGTTTACCACTGCAGCAGACAGCCATTAAATCCTTTGCACAAGGGAGAGCGGCCTGACAGACATCCAAGAATGAAAGGCGTATTTCAGCGAGCAAGCAAGTGTACTGACAAACCTTTTCTCCTGGTTTTCCTCTTTCACCAATTTTGCCTGGTTTACCCTCTTGACCCTAGTAAAAGGAAATCGAATGGCGTGTGTAAGTAGACAGAAGGAGCCGTCTTTTCAGGGGACTTGAATGAAATGGAAGTTGGTAAATGGGAGTTTGCTGCTTAGACACTCACCCTCACACCCACCAGCCCAGGAGGCCCAGGAGGTCCTTCTTTTCCTTTCATTCCAACTGTACCCCGGTCTCCTTTAGCACCATCTGGTCCAGGTTCCCCCTTTTCACCCTGAGAATAGAAGTACAAGTTCAATAAAACCTAAGTGATAATGTAGCTTTCCTACAGTACTGGCCTATTTTAACATCACCACAAAGCGGCAAAGCAAAGGGTTTGGGTCAGTTCCATTTAAGTAATTTTGACAGGTTGAACATTCAAATTATGCTAAAAATATTTGATGAAAGTACATGTGTCACTTTGCTAAATGTGAACAAGAAACTGGAACTTTGTAACTGCTACTTGTGGAAAAATCGTGTTTGGTTAAGTTTCCACTGCAATCAAACAACTTTCCCAAACAAGGAAATGTAGGATATGTGGTTTTTTACTGTTTGACAGTTGGCACAGGAGAGGGCCATATGTTTCCGGTGATGATGTGCATCCAAAAAAATGTTTAGAAATGTAGATGAGGTGTAATAGCTGTCATTGTTTACTGAAATGAAATCCTCTGATTATTTGCTGAATTTCAATTTGTGTCATCAAGTGAAATTAAAACGTACTGATTTTCATCCCGCTAACACTCAACGGCACTTTCTGCAAATCCCTCTTGATCTGTGGTTTTCCATCCAGGAGCCTTACTGTGTCCAAGAAACCCTGAAACGAGTTTACTATCCTGACTAACAGAAAATATCCTGTACAGATTGGAGCTCTACAGACTCTCAGGTCTACTCCAGCATAATCCTCAATGTTCTCTGTGCTCACGTTTAGCATTGTAAGACACCTTCTCCCAGCCAAAACCTGTTTGTGGGTCTCTCAGCCATACTTCCAGCAGCTTGGCACTGATGCATACTCAGCCTTTTTTGTGCTTCTCTGAATCCGTTTTTTTTTTTTTTTCTGTCACAACGCTTGCCAAACAGTAGAGCTCTTAAAATAGGCCTGCTATCTGTTTTCACTAAGTATCGACAGAAAGCAGCTCCAACTGTACAAAGGCCAACGTCTCACAAGCAATACTCAACTTGCTCTGATGACAATGAACTGCTGTTCCAGTAAACAAAAGAGTTCACTGGGTCCACGCAAATACAGTTTCAGAGCGGATCTGAAAACAGTGTTGACATTATATCGATTGCTGGTTATTTTGCATTGCATCAGCATGTATTTACCCTAAACATACTACCTTACAAGTTTGTTTAAATCACTCTTTTGTATCAGCCAAGCTAACAAAGTGCACTTCATGATGTGAGGTGCTGAATATCTCAAATTAAAAGTGATGGTGAAACCAGTGCGTATAATTTCCTTTTGTGTGTAATCTCCTTACTTACCTTGGCTCCGTCAGGTCCACTTGGTCCAGCCTCCCCATCAAGGCCTGGCTCACCCTGATAGAGAGCATCAACACATTTTATTGGCAGTATGTTGTAGTGTTACAAGCACGGTAATCAGAGGAAGCGAGGCGAAGTGTGGCGGTCGTGATGAGCAAGCCAAACCTTGGCAATATAGTGGCTGAATGCTTTTTAAATGCATGAACAGGTTTCCTGCATGTTTTGTCCTATCTTTTAAGTGATGTGTCAATTTTTGAGTCTATTCAAAGTGTTTGCCAAGATAAGTCCAGTGCACCAAATTCAAATAGTTGAAGCCATTTTCCAACTTATTTTGTCTGCAGTGAGCCTTTACAGAAGTTGAGCTGTCAGATACTCACTCTCTGGCCCGCTAAGCCCTGTTCCCCGATGTTTCCAGCTGGACCGATGGCACCCTGTCAGGCACAGGAATACAATGGTAAATTCAGATTCATTAATCCACTGTAACAATTAGTAATGAATGACATGTTGACAACTAGGGCTAGGACGATATGTTTATCTCCCGATTCGATAATATCATGATACTTGGGTGCTGATTCAATATATATTGCAATTCTACAAGTATTGTAACTCAGTATTACGATTTATTGGGATTTTTGTTTGCTTTTTTAACACTAGACCATGGGAAAAAGTTGAATCATGTACTTCCAACACAGAGACTGTATGAGTCATATTTCCAAAAACAATGCACATCACGTCAGTCAGTCTTGTTGAGTTTTATTTCAGCAGCATCATTGCCATACTGCATATAAACATGGTAAATAAAGTGTAAATGTGCAATAGAATGAATAAAAAATATATACTTTTTGAAGTAAACGGCTATATTTAGCTTTTCCTGCTCATCAGGGTTATCACCAAAAAAATCATAAAAAAAGGAATTGCAATATTTAAGTGGATTGATTTTTTTCCCACCCCTAGTGACAACCTCACCTTCTGTCCAGTTTCGCCAGGCATGCCCCGCTCCCCAACCTTCCCTGGTGGCCCCTGTCAGAAAACAAGGAGCGCCTTTAATATTCAAATGAAGGTATAGCTCAATGTTACAACAGAGGGTAACAAATTCTAACATGATTTGTATGATCAAACTCACCCTCAGTCCCATCTCCCCCAGGGGCCCGATTGTTCCTGGTGGCCCTGTTGGTCCCTGTGACGTCAAAGCAGAGGCATCAATAAAAAAGACTTTCTTCAAAGAGCCGCTTCAAATCTTGGACAAACACATTTTAAAGTGTCAGTAAAGGAGGAAAAATGTGAGGAGAAATGAGAACCAGGCAGAAAGTGTGGATTTGTGCAGATAAGTTAATCTACGGGGCTGAGAGCCTTTAAAACACTGCGCCAAAGCCTCTGTAAGTGATGAGTACAGGCCCGCTGTTACAGAGACACATTCAGGCTACAATAAAGCTGCTTCTCCAGGAAGAAGACGGTGTAAATCAAATTGCTTCAGACTCTCTACCCCACTCCTTCTGTCTTAGAGACTTGGGCAGAGAGAGAGAAAGAGGATTAGGCTCTTCAGGGCTTTTTGACCAAGAGATGGGTTTCCAGGCAGCAGTAAATAAGAGGTGTCAGAACTGAAAATGTGGGGTTTACATGCAAGGCTAAGAATAAAGGTGTATAGTGGATTGTAGAAAGCTAAAAGTCATTGTAGATAATGTGACACTCTAGTTTCTGTTTGTGTGCTCTGTAAAGAGATTCTGTAACCTGAGTCTCTCACTCCAAAAATCTCATTTTACTGAACCAAACAGAGCTTGGCGCCAGAAATAAAAGCTGCAGAACAGAGTAAGGAGGGCACGGAAATATCAAAACTTTGACCATAGCTTGGATAGTAGGGCGATTACAAAATTGTGAGTCTAAATAGGTGCTGTTACTCACTGGCTCTCCTGCAATTCCTTTGGCTCCCGGAGGTCCCGAGGGTCCTTGAACACCCTGGAAATAACACAGCCGTTTATAACACACACTACAGCTATTCATACAGACATGAATTCATGTTGAAGTGCCACAACACCCGCTAGAATAACAGTGCACCACACAAGCTTCACTTATCCCTTACTGTTCCCCAAAATGTGTCCACCCCGAAATCAAGACTGACCTAAAAGAGACCTCTGTTAGCCCAATCACTTACTGGAAATCCCTTAGGCCCGGCTTCACCTGGCTCACCGATCTTTCCCTGCGGCAAAAACAGCACAAAACAGGAAAAATAAGCCGAAGTCACAAAAGGCGAAAAGCAGAGTCAGAGAGTCGTGCTGCAGTTTGTCGTTATGTAACGTCAGATGTTATTCTTGTGTCCTCGATGACGCAAAACCAAAAAAATAAAAGAACATGAGGGCTCATAAAGATCCCTGAAGTCTACCTGCCAGCCAAGGATAGATTGGCTGGTGACTTGGCTGAAGAGAACGAGAAGCCCCAAGATTCATAGCAAGTATGACACATCACACACAACTGAGCTAAGGTTTAAAGGTCAGAGCCAGGTGATACAGGTGGGAAATTCACCGTGTGTATCTCAAGCCCATCTCAAGGAACACGCCTGAGAGTCTAAAGACGGTCACTGCTGCTAATACTGCAAATAGTGTCATTGCTGTTATGAAGGAAAAGCAAAGAAGCTTAACTCTCCTTACCATCTCCCCAGGGAAGCCCAATTTTCCTGGTGGACCATCAGGGCCCTGCAAAAAAAAAAAAACATCCAACAGACAAGACTTTACTTTCCTAAATCCCCCTGAGTTAAGAATTTCCCGGCTGTAAGAACTACCAGCACCATCAATATTTAAGACTCTTTGATTAAGGGTTCTGTTGTTGGATTTTGAGTCCCTTAAACATTCCTTAGATGTTAAAAATAGCCGATATAATTACAGAGTGTCGAACAAAGCCGCTTGTAAAAGTTTTCATGACTTTTTCCCCCCTCAGTGAAACTTGAGACTGTGCTACTATTTCATTGTTTACCATTGCTTTCCATGGGACAGAATTGATGTGTGCAATCAGGGAGCTGCGATAGGGCAATATAGAAGAGAGCGCTTGGCAGATGCAGTGACGTTATCAATCAATAAAGAGCCACACAAGTTGAACCCCAAAACTGTTCTCGTTTTCGACCTTTTGACCTTGTGCTCACCTTCAGTCCAGTAGACCCTTTGTCCCCTGTTGGACCATCAGGACCCCTCGGACCCTTTGGAAAGAAAAAACGATTGATGATTGATGAATATCTCTGGGATAGCAAGGACCTCAGGCACACATGTTGTACTGCATGTAAAATCAATGTCTATATCTTGCTATCCACATTTAATAGAATCTGTGAGGTAATGTTCATGGTTGAGGGACGACTGAAGAGACATCATGGAAGATTGTGGCTCTTTTTGCAAAATACTTCACATCTCCAAATTAGGTCCACAGTGTGCCCAATCCACACTGTAGACTTTGTACCCATCTTCTTTCCACAGTCCCATAGTGGGACCGTGGCATTCAGCTGCTGCACACTGGGGATATTGTAGCACAGGCTTTTGAAAAGGTCATGCGTGGGTCCGAGTCCTATAGCTGACTCATCCTTGCCTCTCAAATCCTACCGAGCTGTCCGCTGTCAGGGAACATTAAAGGAACGAGTGAATGACTGTGTCTTTTGAGGATTCATGTAAATACTATATATATATATACAGTAGGTTTGAATAAAGCCAGTGCGTAATACAGTTCTAACTCATATGAGGCCTGGATGTTTCCACTGCTGTGAGGATATTTAGAACAAGTTGAAGATTGTGGATAAAATACCGAGAGGAAGAGTGCTTTTTTTTATCGGTTGGTGCTTAAAGCAAGAGTAGAGAAAACCAGTGACTGCTAATGTACAGGAATCCAATTATGTATTTTAGACCAGGGGTTTAAAAGTTTTTAGTGTTTCAGACCCCCAAGTTGACTTTTGTCAAACCATGCATCCTCATTTTAAGAGATTTTGCCCTAAGGACCCGGATACATAAATGACATTTTGGTTTGTGAGTTACTTTATGGTGAAATTAAATTGTTTGTCATTTTACAGAGGATAAACTGGAAACCGAGATAGATATTTAGACAAACAGACAGACAGACAGACAGGCAGACAGATAGATAGATAGATAGATGGATAGATAGATAGATAGATAGATAGATAGATGGATGGATGGAAGGATGGACAGACAGACTGTAGATATTGTGTATTAGTGGTGATTAGCCTCATTTCAGTATACTGTCATTTATCAATTAATTCTTGAAAACAAACCTTGACATTTTAAAAACTCAGTACTTAACTAATTAGTTGCAAAGATGGATATGTTTAATGTGGTGAAGACATTTTCTATTCCAGCCCACCCTCCTTTTTATTTGAGAGAACAACAATTGATTCTGCTTCATATCCATTCAGCCGGAACAGGCAAATTTCCTGGATGCTCACCCACTTTTATTGGCTTTCTTTGAAATGGTGCATGAGTGTTTGGGCCTCTCAGGCCAAGAGACTGAGGGGGTTTTGGCTCAAACACCAGAGATAAAAATGGCCATGGATTGTTTGATGATAACCACTCGCTTTGGCATCGCAGAGATGCATCACCTGAAGGTTGGAGAGATTTCAGTGCTTAAATTAAGATGAGTCAATTTGAAACACGCGCATGTGTGTGTGTGTGTGTGTGTGTGTGTGTGTGCTCGCGCACGCATATTGCTGTTATGATTATTCTGAATAATCCCTAGTCTTGACTCCATGTAGCAGTATACATGGGCCTAGTTTTTAAAATTTAATGAGCTGTGTTGAGTAAATATTTTTCTTGTAAAACTTTGGGCAGAGTAGAGATTATTTAGAGTTTTCAAAATAAAAGCCTTTACTTTTCTTTCCAGTCTAGTTTATTAAGAATTACCTCCCACAGTGTAATAAGGAGACTCATATTTAATCGCACTGGTCTTAATTCTATTTCCAAAGGCTTTAAGTAATTGTGGCTATTATCGTTATTAAATATTAAACTTGTGACTGCTTGCGATACCAGGGGAGCCATATAAAACCAATCTACAGAATGAAATGCTGTAATTATACCACTTATTCATGTTACATCAATTATTCATTCAGCCCAATGATCCGAGCTGTGCAACCAAGGGCTATTTTCCCAAACTAGAGACTGGAATTCTAGAAAAAAAAGAAATAAAAAAAAACAGCTAACATTGGAATTATGTTTTTTTTGCAGACACAACCATGCACATTTTCATGTGCAGAAACTCCAGGGTGTTTTACATTGCAAGATCTTGGGACAAGCTACTTTGTATGCTGGAAGCCACGCACTTTACCAATGTACAGAAGCTGAATAAACTATCCCTACTGCTATTTTAATTTTTTTTTAAACTCATGTACAAATAGTGATGTAGTTTCTGTTTGTTACAGCACTGACTCACAAGACTCTTTTGTTATGTTATTTGGTGACAACTTTGGTGACTAAGCAGTCATTGAGATTCAGTCATGGTGGTATATCACTGCTCATGCTAACTGCCCAGCTTTACTTCTATTTAGCCCAAACCAGCTGGAAACATAAAACACATCACTTCCTGTGCACGGAGGATTTTTCCCAGCAAAGACCTACCAGACACCACAGCAAATATAAAAGTTTCAGTGAAATGGGTAAAGGTTGAATCATTGTTGTTTTACATCAGTCAGTGATAAAGAGTAGCAAAACAATAATTCATATTAAGATTTTTAATTTAATCTTGCCTATATGGTCATGTAGGAAACACATTTTTATTTAATGTGTATGAAGACAAGTGTGCACCGTCTTACCCGCCTGCCTTTGGGTCCTCTGATGCCGATAACTCCCCGTGAACCAGGAGGCCCCTGAATATGGGTGAAAACATGTTCTTAGACTAAACAAGCTAAGATACCAGTGACAGTCCACCAAGCCTCATAGATGGATCTGACGTGATGCAATATCTCTGTCCAACCATTTTAACTATGTCCTGTATTTCATTTTTGTAACATGTTAGGCAGCAAAGGCTCTATTTTTTTCTGCATCAGCAGTTTCAGTGCATTAATATCAGTGCCTGTATTAGTTCAAAAACTGACAGTGGTCAAACACTGGTCTGTTTAATTACCCACCAATAACAAAAGAGCTACATAGTGAGTGAGTGTTCCCTGCCAGAGACGTTTGGAGTAAAACAAAGAGACAGTGCACTCCATCAGTTTACAGTGGGGAATTTTAAAATGCTAAAAATGGCGGCATGGCAACATAAGGCACACTATCAGCCAATCACACGTTCAGATTGTGCGTAGCCACACAGCTTTGATGTTTACGACAGATCCAACAGACTGCAAGTCCAGACAAGACGACAGTTAGACTGCTGGACACTGACGAATTAATACAGGTAAAACTGTAAATGTATGCGTTTATAAAACTATCTTTACAGCTCGACTATGTGCCTGACATGACAGTTACCATGGCAACAACACAGGCTGCCACAAGTCTTGCTGTGCGTATAACGCATGCGCACAAGCCTTGTTAATTTGACTCCATGTTGTTTACAGTTGGACAGTGTCCCTAAATATGGAAAGCAAATGTCAACAAATACAGCAGAACCGTAGGATTAGGCAGCTCCTCTTCCAAAGAGATAGGGATCTGGTCTTGTTCATCGTGATCCTGCTGCCCGAGGGCCTTTCAAAGATGGCGCCAGAGTGCGGAGTCTCATTATTACACTCCAAACGTTTCTGTCTCTGCCAAGTTTTTTTCTTCCTTCTTAACAGAGGAAACTTTTAAGAATTCATAATCCTAACTTCTGCTTTCAAAGATACAACTTGGAAAGTTGTTCCAGCAGACTACAGAGTTGGAAGAAAGGGTAAGAGTCAGAGAGTCAGCAAGATGAAGGAGCGGTACAAGAAGAGTAAGAACAAAAAGAAGAGAACAAGAGCAAGAGAAAGTTGGGTAAAAACAACAAAGGACTTTAAGTGCACTTTAAGATCGCTTTAAACTCACTGGGATCCCTTGTGGTCCAGGTGGCCCGCTCTCTCCAGGTGTTCCAGGATGACCCTGACGGATAAAACAACATAACTAAAATAATATCTATACTCTTTATCACAAATTAGCTTTCAGTTTTGTGACGAATGGATTCCTTTTTTCAAGTGGCCACAGATCATTTATCTATTAAGACGATTGTTGCTTCATCACTACACGTCCATCTGAGAAAGCGCCGTTGAAATTTGGCTCTCAATTCAGCCTCTCCTAGACCATCACACCCCGTACCCTACCCATTTAGAGTTGAACGCCCCCTGGGAGGAGAGACGGGGTCCAGACTTACTCCTTACCATCGCCCCCTTTTCCCCTGGTGGCCCGGGGTGGCCCGTTTCCCCTCGGTCCCCCTGAAGAAGCACAGGATTTATGAAGAAGCACAATATTAGAGTATTATCATATGAAACATGTACAGAAAACACAGTAAAATAGATGATGGACAAATGGGGATACCAAGTGTGATAAATAGAGACCCCCGCTAACCTTTTCTCCAGCGATGCCTGTCTCACCAACAGGCCCGATGAAACCAGGAAGTCCCTAAGGGAGCAAGTTGAGAAAACATGCCTTCTTACTTCCTCATAGTTATTATTATTTCATTATGTTTGGTATGTTTCTCATAATCGGCTGCAGAAATATGGGGCACGGACAAAACAGATACATAAAGACGCATACTGCATCAAACATAAATCAGCAGAAAGTGGGAGAGAGAGAGAGAAAAAGAAAAGCCTTTACCCTCTCGCCAAGCTTCCCGACCTCACCAGTCATCCCAGTCTCACCCTACAGCAAAGGAGCCAATTAGCATATCACAAACGTATTCATTCCTTTCTTTCTTAGTTCAAATCAGTAGAAATGTGCTTGGAGGCCTGTTCCCCTGTGGTAACGGGGAATTAACATCTAATTTACACATATTCAGATGATGCATTATCATAAAAGAGAGCCGGGGAGAGAATGTTCAGCTAAAGATGACAGGGAGTGGATATGTGCCCTATTAGGTCTGACCTTGAGTCCATCTGGGCCTGTCTTTCCAGGGAATCCCTGCCTCCCAGGTCTGCCCTGAACAGAAAGCAAAAATGACACATAGAAGTGTACCGCAGGTCCCCAGAACAAACAGTAAACTCTGTATCCTCTGTAAAAGGTCTGCGAGCCTGTTGTCCCCTGAGTGGTCGTGGCACAAAACAAACCAAAACAATTGATGCCGAAAACAAAAAGCATCTCTTTTAGAAATTCAATGATCCATAAATCCGTCAAAGTTCAACAAAGAGCCATTTGCAGCTTCAAACGCTGCTTAATACTCGCAAAAGTCACTGGGTCAATTGTGTTTGCTCTCGGTAATCGCTTGTGGGTTGCACAAGTGAGGGAGATGGCAGATCGGACTCAACCGTTGCCAAAATAGAGAGTACAGCCTGGATGAGTTTGATTGGATGAGTATACTGCTATTGTTCTGCCTGGGATCGCTCCAAACAAACACGTTTTTTTTAGATCATAATAGTCATTGTGGATTTCATTATTGGTGCGAAGCCATCCCATTTGTTTCTTACAAAGTCCTCAGTTTCCTCATGCTTCTTTAACGGGTCAGTGCCCCCAGATGTTTATAGCTGCTAAGAATATAAATAGATCTATGGTGAAGAAATATGACTGACTAGATTAGAAATACAGCTAAACTGAGCTTTTTATATCAGTTCTTAATAATATCATAATATCAATTCTTTCAATATCTCTAATTAATTAATTGGTATTAGATTACATTATTATCTGTGTTTGGGTAAAATGTTGCTTTTCCAGAGCTTGCATCTTAAATGAAAACAAAAAACAAATATTTGATCTGACAAATATTTGTCAAATGACAATACAAAGAGAAGTGCATTTCCTTTAGCTGAAACTGAAAGGCGTTGTTTCGTAACATACCATACTTGACAGTGATGATTTTTTTTTATGACAGCAAAGAGCATAGCAATTTGCTAACCAATATGGTCTTATGAGCACATACTATGCAATAGGAAGTCCTTCAAAACAGCTTCAGAACAATAGAGAGACGTGTCTGCCAAGAGCTTACCATATATTACTGGCCACATTTATCTCAGCAAAGCTAAACTTAGGCAGGGACACATGGACCCCTTGTGTGTTAAATGTGGTGTGGTGTGGTGTGTGGCTCCTGCAAGTTTACAGCACTGTTGTGTTTTCTAATTAGTCTGGAGCTGCAGGGCTCGTCCAATCAGCACTCACCTCGAGTCCAGAGGCTCCAGCTGGGCCAAGCGGTCCCTCATCGCCCTGACGAGAAAACAGTGGCAAAAGGTCAGGGGGAGGAAAAGTGTTTTTGCTGATTAAAAAAGAAGATCTGCATCTAACCAAAGATAAACCCACCTCAACTCCAGGTATTCCTCTTGGACCAGGTAAACCTCTCGACCCTGCCTTCCCCTATAGATAACAATACAGAAAATTAGCTTATAATTTACTTCTGCTGCACCAGGATCAGCATCTATACAGTCGCTATACAAACCTTTGGACCCTCAGGGCCATTTTGACCTGGTGGGCCAATGTCACCCGGAAAGCCCTGGGAAAATGCCAGAAAACAAACAACAGTTTTATCTCAACGCTGCAGCATGCTATTCTGTATGTAGGACTGGCATCTATACTGCTCCAAACAGAAAAGAGCACTTGGTAAACATAATCTGTCTTACCTCTGGACCAGGAGGGCCAGATAAACCGTCGGGACCTTTGTCACCAGGTTTACCCTAAGGAATGTCAAAAATGACCTTGATGTTATCGCATACCTCTGCAAACTCTGCAGAACTTTAACTGAATTGTTCAAAAACTGGAGCTACTATGGCCCACATTTACTAAAGGTTTATGCAGGGGAGTGTGTGTGCGGTATCTCACCAAAACAATCAAATCAGTATGCTATTCACTAACCATGTGCAATGAGTGGAAAGCTGCCTGATAGTGGTGCTCAAAATATAAAGTCAATTTGTGCCTGTCATGGTCATGCATATGTAAGATATATGTAAAGTAAGACCCAGTTATTGCTGTTAGACACGGACATCATAGCAACCGAGCTGGGAAAGCAGGGGAGAGGGTTTTCTACACTCGAATCCCAAATCAGATCAGAGAACGCTCCAATTATAAAGGCCGCTTTAGGGTGCAAGGGTGCCAGCCTAGGTGGATTAGTCTTAAGGCTGAAGCATGCAATTTGGACTTGGAATTTGCCTGTGTTGTGCTCTTTTGGATGGGCTGTTTGTGCCATAGTTTGATTTGCATAAATTTCTTGATGAATAAGATGAAAACTCTCAGCTCGAGCAAGTGAGACACGTAAAAATGTGAAAACTGCGCTTGCAATCAAATCTTAGTCAATCTGGACCTTTGGCTACTCACAGGCCCCTGTTGGTTATTACTCTAATCATAGCAATCCTAGCCCTGCACAGTAGCAGTCAGTGTTCCAGTGAGTTTGGGAAAATACCTGTGGTCCAGGTTTTCCACGAGGACCTGGCAACCCAGGTGAGCCCTGGATACCCTGTAAAATAAATTCAGCTTCATGTAAACAAGCCAACAAGACAAGCATCTGGCTCAGGGGTCAAAAGAAGTTTCATATGAATGAACGTGCCGGTAAAATACAGAAACACACCAACTAAACGTCTATCGAGGAGAAGGTAAAAAGAAATACCTTGTCCCCTTGGAAGCCACACTCCCCTGGCTCTCCTGGTAAGCCGACTTCCCCCTGACAAAAGAAAAAAAAATGACATGATGAATGATGAATGATAATCAGAGTGATAACAGAAATCAATCAGTGTCAAGCCTCACAAGTCATGCATGAAAGCTTTCCATTGTCCAGAACAGGAGAAACAGTTATGTGATGCAGTCTTCTCTAACATACTTGAATTCAGGTGGTTAATAGACTAAGAAAGACATATGCAGATCACCTTATCACCTTTCAGTCCTGGGTCCCCTGGGTTTCCTGGTACTCCCTTGGAGGAAAAATAAAGAAGAACAGAAACACGATGAACGAGCAGCCCTGGTATTTCCCATATTAACTAGGGTTTAACAGACGCAGGCTGTGGACCAAGGCATGCTCAAGCGGTGGCGGGAACCATCCTCCAACCCAGAAGTTCACAGATTTTGATCCCGATGCCAGCTATGTTTTCTGTCAAAGTGTCCTTGAGTAATACACTGAACTCACTCATTGTAAAATGTTCTGGTTAAGAGGCTAAAATGCAAATGATTCACAAAGGCATCTAGTGTAGTTCCATTGCACCCAAATCAAAACCAGACTGGGACATAAACTACAAAGCTGCATGATTTACCTTCAGTCCTGGAGGTCCTGGTAAGCCCATCATGCCAACAGGGCCCATGTCTCCCTGCCACCAACAACACACAGAAAACACACACTTATAACACGGAATGAACAGACACCCGCGCCCCCTCCTGCCGCCCCCATAATAATCCAATTTCAACATTCACCACAGTTCATCAGCGAACTGTGACTCCGTTCTCTTTCATGTCGGCTACAGTTTCCCCTAATTCGTCGTAGAATAGACAACAAACCTGAACAGAGAGAGCTGAATGTCCCTACAGGAGGATTTGGAGGCAGGAAGAAAAAAAGTGAGGAGGATATAACAACAGGGCTTTTAATACTCACAATAAGACCAGGGACTCCACATGGGCCGGGAGCTCCCAGCTCACCCTAGGAGGGAGAGGGAGAGGAGGGGGGAGAGAGAGGGAGAGAGAGCAGATTGCTAAGGTTAAAGGGCTCCATTCAGCAAAAATGCTGCCAGAGAGAGGTGTGGAGCTGCAGAAGGGCACATTATAGATAGGGGGTGCATGCATGTGCAAGTGTGTGTGCACTGTATTGCACAGGATTGCACATGTATGCACGCACTGTGCTCGGCCCCCATGTTCAATTCTATATTTATGTGTCTCTCTCCACCAAAAGCGCGAGTAATGTGTTGCTCCAGTTTTGAGCTTAATGAATGAATGACCGCCTGGCACTACACACAGAGAGGCTTGTTGTCCAAATTATCTTCCCCACGGCCACATGCCATGCCCACATCCTCTCCAAGTAACGTATCCAATGGAGAGGGTGGGGGGAGGAAAAGAGCGAGAGAGCGAGAGATAAAGGAGAGAT
>OMKZ01017584.1:0-18982 GCA_900302535.1 Neoniphon sammara
AACAGCCACTCAGACATGTTTCTTTTTTTGTCAACAGCTCATACCTTAATCTCTTAGCCATTTTCTGCATTTTATTGGATTGCATATCCGCACATGGCCGATACAGGTGATCGTTTTTCAGACCTGCCGGTAACAATTTAATGCCCTGACATTGAAATCCCCCTTTAGAAGGATCCTGTTCATTTTCCAAGGGTTGGAGTGCAGAAGTGGCCATATTGTAGGGCAGAAATTAAATTTATTTTTCGGATTGAGCTTGAGAATCTCCTCTGTTCTTTGCGCTGTTTTTCAAACACTGACTCATCGAGGCTCTCATTGAAAATGATAGACTAATCGTATTCATGAGCCCCTCGTAGCATTTGATCCAGCCTTGTGTGTGATCTTTTTATCGGCGTGGAAGCATCACTGAACTGTAATGGCTACCATCTGCCCAATATTCTTTGTGGTCCAGGCTTGTCAAAGTCACTGTTTCTCAAGTTGGAGAAATGTGTTGTCGTGGGAGTACTGGAGAGTATTTCTGCAGCCGTGGGAGTTTTTGATCAACATATACAGGACTTATAAATAATTCCTTCGTGAATTTATTAGTGTAATACATTTACATTTTACACTGATGGTGCCATATCCAGATCAACTTACTAATGACTGAGCAGGAAGCAGCTGAGTCTTGCTCCAACACAGGAAACATAGGGTCATGGAATTTCTGGAACGCATTGAAAGTTTTTGAAATTCTTTTCAACACAGGGAAAGTCAGGCAATTTAATATTGGAACAAGTCATGAAATATCATACATTTTCTCAGCCTCTATTTAAAAAATAAAAAATAAAGTAACTAGTTCTTCAGACGTATTAATTTTCCATTGTGTTCACTTCCCCTGCAGAAGAAAACAGAACTTTAATAAGGCCTCTAAATCTTACGTGTTTTTTATAATTTCATTGCAGGGAAAAAACCCATGTTATGTTCATACAGATCATGGAAACTCAACATTATAGTCATGGAAAAGTCAAGGAATTCATAGGGTCACATAGAGTGGGAATCCTGGAAACATTTGTCAGTGCAGGGATTAAACCTGCAAACTCTAATTAAGCAGACCAGCATGACATCCAGCAGATAATAAGATAAGCAAGGGTCAGAGCCATAATGCCCTGCCCTCATTACCATGATAAAATAAAGTGGTAGAAAGTCTTTTTTTGTTGTTTTTAGATTTGGAATAATTGCAGTGAACTAAAGCATGCAGAAGACTGTGTATTGGTGCTCAAATCTCTCTCAGGCCCTGTTGAAGCACCTCGCAGCTTACCCAGGAATACAGGAGGAGGTAGATAACAGTGATACAGCCTAGATTAAATGAAATGCCAAACACAATCTCATGTGAGCTGTACTTAGGGTTTTGAGAGAATAACCAACAAGAGTGAGGGATGAGGAAGGATGGCGCTTTAAGCCAAGGAGGCATGGATTTGTCAACTGCAGCACCAACAGTAATACACACATAATAACATATCAGAGTTCAGCTGGAGCTGGGAAAGATAATAGGGTCCTTAAACAGCACATTCCTGCACTACAGGAAGTTTGGATACATTGTTGATTCCCACAATGATAAAATGCAGTATTATTATTATTTACCAAATTGGGAATTGGGAAGTGGTCGGTCACAGTGGGTACAAACAACCGGTCTAAAACACACACGCACACACGGAAGGTCCCCTTAGTTATGAATCACAACTGTAATTAAGTTATATTCCTGGTCCTGTCTCAGGAATGTTTCTGAGGAGTGTGACCACTTTAAGAAGACACTCATGCTGTGAGGCATTTTGATGGGGGGTTTACTCATTTCCTTCCTTAAATGACACATTCACTCACGCTCTTATTCATTCATTTATTTATTTATTTTACCCAAAAGTAATAACTGGTTTTGCTCGTGTACCCCATGGTTGCTAGATAAGCCATTACGAATTCCAAGCCCATTATATAATAAAAGCTACACTTTCAGGAAATTACCTAGTTACCCACAATGTCTAGGGGCGGGTCTGTGTTTTTGTTTCCTGCAATTGCATCTCTTCAGAGAGAGAGGGTAGCCCTCCCTAGAAAGGACCTGGACCGCGTCTTCCTCCTCTGCTCTGACCGTGAATGGAGCTTTCTTTACCCAGAACTGATTTACCACCACTGATCACAAATGAAAATGGCAGCCCTGTTTGAAGTGGGCACCCTCCTCTCCCCGGTCCCTGCCCCACCTCTCAGACTGGCCCTTTGTCCAGAGGCCTGCGGGTGCCTCTGAGGGCCCGCAGAGCACAGCCAGCCCTCTGCAAAAGGTCAACGAATCTCTTAACGTCTCCCTGGATTTTTTTTTTTTTTTTTTTTTGCATGCTTCTCTTTTTGGGCAAATGTGAGACCTCAGTGGAGGGACCGCGAGATATTCTGGCCGCCTGACAACACAAACACAGTCGTAAAGCTGCAAGGACGGTTTATTTCTTCTGGGCCGGCCGTGGAATGCTCCCTGAAGAGAGACAAAGATGGCTCTGCTTACCGACTCCCCAGTAAATGACATTTTGTGGCATCATTGATGGAGGGTTTGATGTATTGTGGGTGTGAATGCTACAGATGCATTAGAAACTAAGTGTGGAATGAAATTGTCATTTTTATGAGGGATTAGATGCCAGAAAACAATTTTCGGTATTGGAAAACGAAGGGACACTCTTGAAGCAAAAAATAAAAAGCCTCTATATTGTACTTCAAAAGAACATATTAACACAACTCTGACACTTTTCGGCCATGCCGTGGCCTTCACCAGGGAGCACAACACTAAATTGCATGACGCCAAACCACAGAGCGGCTTTTAACAAATGCCCCCACACATCAAAACGCGACAGAAGCACTCCATCTTCTTGTTGAAATTTCAATATAGATTGTCTCTGCCTGGCTAACTTAAGCTAGGACAGCATATTTCATTAGCCTACCCCCCTTCTCGAAATTGGCTTATGCAGACAAGAAGATTTGTGTCCATATTCATGTATGTGGTGTCGTCGGTGAGGCTGCATGTCGAGCCTCACTTGGGATGAGCTGAAGACCATAATCCTTGCTGAATACTGTAATTTACCACCATGCAGTCTGACAGCCAGGCAAATTACAGGTCTACTGTGTCTGTATCTATAATACCTTGGGTGCTGTACTGCAGTAACATGATTCTAAACATGGCGGAGGAACCGGCTGGCCTCATTCCCTCTGAGGTGATGCCCTTTGGTATGCGGCATGCCCCTGCCAAAGTTTTATAGACCTGAGAATGGTATTTTTTAGGCTGCGGTACAGAGCAAGACTTGTCAGCCTCGGCTTTAATTGAAGGGTGTTATAATTAGGTCTTAATTTGACTTTAGATAAAATAAATGCAGTGGAATTCTTGGTACTCATTGGCTGGCTTTGCTGTGAGGGTAAAGGGCTCTTAAGTAGAGAGGGGGGTTTTTTAATCCCACGTTACCTCTTGACTTGCATGCCAAGGATAACTTTACAAGTACCTGATTCCACAGCGAGCCCCGCGAGTTTTCCATGTGCCGAACTTGTTTAAAAATCTGTTGTCTGGACGTTTCCCTGTGAACCTAAAATGGTTCCAGACCTTCCCGGTGCTGCACATTGATAGCAGATAATGGGTTATTTGACTTGATGGCTAATAAAACGTGACTGACATGCTAGACTGAGTAGTTTGCTGTGCAGGTGAATGGAAGCATGTGGCGATATGGCTAAATGAGGTCGCAAGGAGGTCAGCCAGTGTAATGACGAACAAAAACATGGAGAGGAATTGGGGTAATGTGATACTCTGTGGGGCAAGAAACTCCCAGGACTACTAGTGCTTATCGCAGCCATCAAGATCATAACTTCCTATCTGCAAAATGTAAATAGGAATGGTAGAAACAGTCTTATTTTTTAGGTTGACCATGCATTTTGACATGACACAGTGCAGTTGTGATGGGTTTTATGGTTCACAGGACCCTGAAGCTTATTTAGCACACAAAATATCACGGGACCTTTTAAATTGAAGTGCAGAAAATTGAAAAATATCATGCCACATGACATCAACCAGAAGAAAGGAGTGACTATTGGCTATAAAAGGCCTAACATTACTGCTATTTTGTCCTTATTTTGCAGAAAAAGGCAATTGGTAAATGAACACTTTGAATAAAACTCATACTATTTATATACTGCTGGTTATGTTTGATCTGTGTATTCTCAGCACGAGCGGAAAAATGCTAGCACTCTGTTATTTCAGCAGCAGTTCTCTATTTGAATTTTTTCACTTGGGTGAAATTTCCAGTCATGTGTGCAGCTGTACTCAAAAAGCTCCACGATATATAGTTAGGACTCACTTAGAGCAGATAGCCATTATGGGATACACTCAGTGAAGGCATATAGAAATGACCAGGTGCACTGCCTTATGAGCTAATCTCATGTCAGTGTCCTCATGAGCTCCCTTCATTCAAAAACACATCTCAAGTACAGCACCTCATTTCATTGGCTGTTTGAAGAAAAAAGGCTGTTACGGGAAAAAAAAAAAGCCTTCATCATTTGGCTGTGGGCTCTGCAATGTTCCGCATAAATCATCTTTTGATGGATGTATTCCCGGGTGTCATGCCTTTCCATGCAGGTGGTTTGATAGGACTATTAGACTGCAGACTTAAAGCTTTGCTGTGCTGTCAGTGTATTCCTCTTCATTGTAATCTTTGTTTGCCCTCCTCCCTCCCTCCCTTCCCTGTTCAGTTACACCACAACAGGTTTGACTGGAAAACCTCTGCATCCCGTTTGAAACTCAGCATGAGGCATGTTTGGGCAAGGATGTTTTCATGTGCTTTGCCTCCAGCATAACACAAATTAATTGTTAAAGCGTAATTGTTTCACAGCGCCTCGCCTAGCGGTGTTCTGTGTGCGAGGAAACACAAGAATAGAATTGACACATAAAATGTAGCTGCTAAGCTAAAATGACTGTGTCTTGCAGGAGTTATCTTTGTAAGAGCGTCCTCATTAGAGTTGAGGTTTCTCAGTGCTTGGCTTTGTCTTTCCTGCATTCATTCAAGAGGAAATAGTATGTGCTATATCCACTGTTCCATTGAATAGTGTAAATTAGATAGTATGTAATCAAACAAGGAGCATGCAGTAATTTTCAAATATGAAATGGCTGCTCTCTTTTCAAAGGACTGTTGTTTGCAGACCGTTGGAACTGACTCTCATCCACATACTTGTGTTCAGGAGGTTGGCGCTCTTATGTTTTGGAGCCGGGAACCGTGCAGCTGTCGAACAGACGTTTGTCGAGCGTGGGTTTACTGGAGAGCTTGAGGAGAGGGCAGCGAGGCTTGGGTTTCTGTTTTCTTTTTGGATCCTGTGACTTAAGATGGTGTCTTTGCGAAGAACGTGCTGAATCTGAGACGCTGCCATTCTGAAATCCCGGTTGATGAGCTGGAACCTTTAGGTTTCTAAGCACACATGCACGCAGGCACACACACGCTGCCTCGTTTGTCATCTGAAAAATTAATCTAGAAGGCAAACAGTCCCTCTTTTGTACATGGGGCTCTGTCTCTTGTGGCCGGTATCCAGTTCCATAACGAGCAGCAGCTGGCTCCGAGGCCTGTACTCGGGAGCTGCATCCTTCGCCCTGATGAATGTGTCATTTGTTGCTTGTTTAGCAATCGCTTTGTTCAAAATCTCAACCATCCACACACACACAATATTCTGCCTCAGTTTGTGTAGTCCACTTGTAATGGTAAAACCAAGGTCCTCGCTGCTGTTGAGGTTTGGCGAGAAAGAAAATGGTTGTTGGAAGGCGCCTGAACATTGTTAGCCAGTAAGAGCTCTAGCATAGTATTAATGCTAATTCCTGTAACATGACAACACATGGCACAGTCGCTTGAATACCAGTGGGATGCCTTTGCCCTGTGGCTGCTTTAGTGCTTTATCTGCAATACTAGGGCAATGATAATGCCATGACTCCCAGGCCTTATGAAGTGATGTCTGCAATGACTCAAGTGGAAATTGTAGGTCATCTTCTGCCATTTACAGTAATTGAAAGAAAAGGTCTTTTTGGCATGTTCAGACTGGAGGTCCTTGGCTTGTTCGTTTTTTCCCCCTTTCTCTTAGCCCCTAGAAATTGATTTTAAACAGCATTTTTACTCAGGCAAATGCTTTATTTCATGGTAGCTGCAGTCAAATTTCTGTCTGCCTCTCCCTCTTCCAGCTTTCCGAGTCTGTGTATCTTCATAATTGGTGTGTCAGTGACCGTGGAATGTAGGAGAAACTGTTTATCATAAAACTACAGCACAGAAGCATTTCTTCTTTTGTTCCCCTGTGAAAATATTCATGAGTATCATCTCCAGAATGGGGTTGTAATGCTCATGGTCTGTTTTTTAGTCCCTCGGTGAACGGAACAAATCAAAATTGACATCAAGACAAATTTTTAAAATGTCACTCTTTGCTGAAGCCATTTGCTGAGTGAAAAAAGTTTTTCTTTTCAGTCTCCTGAAGGCTTTTTGTCCTTCTTTCCCCCCTCTTAATGGCCTCTTCCCCCCTTCTCAGCTAGTGGGTTTCCTGTCCCAGCTGGAGCTATCCCAGAATGCCCAAAGAAGGATTGAGTCCAGAAGGAGCAAAACCAGGAAGAGTCAAAGACGTCAGAGCGTCATAAAGTCAGACATGTGGGGTGTTCAAACATATCATATATTGACAGGTTTTTACCATAAAATGGTGAATAAAAAACGTTTGATGCCACATCTGTGTGGACCAAAGTGTATTAGCTGAAAGGCAGAGTTCAAAATCACCATCAGAGGAAAGAAAGCCTGTACACAGGCTTGTGTACAGGTTAGAAAAAGATCATTAGGAAGCTTGTAAAAGTGTGAAAAATTAAATGAAAAAGCTCTGACAGTGGCTTGATTGACTGAAGTGTTTGTGCTTCATTTTATTTCATTCATTTTCTTTTATTTCTTTTACCTTTCTTTGAGAATTTAGACAAAGGAATAGTTATTACATTCATGCACATTAAGGTCATTTGGGACCTTACTTCCCTTGAGCTATGTTAACAGCAAAAGCTACAGCTTTTGACATAAACCTAAGAGGAATCTTCCCCAACCCATAATGAGCCATTTAATTTTGTCAAAGGATCCTGCCAAAATGTTTAATCAGTCAGATTAAAATCTTAATTGATTTTTAGTCCTTAAAAACAAAGTGCTTGAGTAGTTTTACTTTGCTGATCATGTACTTACTCTGACTTGAGTAAAACATATAGTACTTAGACTGCGCATGTGTCTTGCCCTGCCTGTGGCTCCATTGATTTTGGTGGCTCCTCCCTTTTTTCTGCTCCCACAACTAGGCAGGGAGCCAGAGCAGGAGGTCATGGAGCCTGAGAGAGGGAGGGGGACAGTGGAAAATCCACATAGTCACCGAAAACAATAGCAGAGTCAAAGTGGGTTAGGGTCACTGAGTTCATGTAATGATCGAGTGATCTTATTATACACTGTACATCAAGTGATCTTTCTGCACCGTGTTGGATAATGATACCACTGTGGGGAATGAACTGTTTTATTTTGTTAGACTGGACACTTTGCACAGCAACCCCCCGGCCCCCCTTACATCTGTGGCTATGAACATACAGATTTTATTTAATATGGAGTGAGTGTTTCCATGATGATTTTTCCTTGCAACAGTGCCTAGTGGTTCCATTTTTGTCTCAGTTTTGGTTCTAGTTAATGTTGTAGAGCTAAACTCGACCTAATTCAAGACCCTCATTGTGATAAAAGCACTAATCCCCTAAACTGACCCCATACTTTTATTGTTATGTCATGTCTTCTCCAGCAGCGGTAGGGACGTTACTGTTGTGCTCCATCATTTCTAACTCATTACAAAGGAAACGGCAGCTCTCATTCATAAAAAATTATAATGTATGAATTTTGTGCCAATGACCAAGTCCAACCCAACAGTGAGATTGTAAAAGCTGTCTGCCAGAAACTGTGGGTTTCACTGATACTCCCATTTTCTGTGATAAATGAAAAGATAAAACTAAATTGTGTCAGTATCCAAAGTCTGAATGCTAGACTTTCTACTATATTAGGATGGATTCAAAGATGAAGTCCAAAAACATCATATGAGGCCCACTGAATTGAGGTTTGCTTATCAACACAAACGCTCAAGATTCAAATGCGGGTGATGAAGATAAGTTGCTGTTGCTCCTGTTTTACTTGCATCTGTTATCCAAGCTGTCAGTACCTGCTTGGGAACTCGCAGGCTGTATTTGTTTTTCTGTAAAACCTTACACAATAGCTACGATTGGGGGAGGTTTGTCATTTCTCTCCAGGTGTGGTTACCATAGGCCCTGTGTGGAATAAGATTTCACAGCCTTTTCTACCCACACAATGCTAGTCAGATGAAGAGTGCAGTGCCTCAGGCTTGGTGACAAAGTGTGATTCATATTCTGCGCAGGGAAAAGTTGTATTATATAATCGAAGCAATTTAAGTTACTCTTAAAGATGGAAGTTTTGTTGTTTATTCTTGTGCATTATTTTCTGAAAGTCTCCAAGTAATTTCATCAAGAATTTGGCTCTCACACATTAAGTTGGAAATTAATAGCTCAAAATCAATAAGGTACTTTCATTCAGGTAAATATTAATGAGCTTGTCCTATTTCACTTGGATGGAAATTGCACCTTTTTTCAGGAGAGACAATTGTGTAAAAGAAATAGGTTTTTACACAGCTAAGCAGTTACATATGAAAGGACTATAACAACCCACTTTCCCAGAGAAGAAACCCTGTTAGTCATTGAGAAATATGTCAGTAACACTGTGGGAGCCTCTGTTGACTTTTTTCTTCTTGCCCTAGTAAGCCTGAGAACCCTGGGAACTGTAAATAAAAATATGCATTCCCTGCCCTTGGGTTGCAGGCTATGCAGACCATGAACAGATTGTTTTAACATGGAGAAAAGTTATGGCCATTAGCAGAGGCTATTATAGAGCTGTTTTTCCACTGTCTGGGAGAGGAATTCCCATTAACGATCATTAATTAAGACCCATGGTGGTGTTTCTCTCTCTTTTTTTTTCATCAGACGAATTTCTAAAGGTCTGCACTGGGAGCATGTAGCATGATAATGAGTGAGACACTGGAGAGATGTTTTACAGGCCATTGATGTGCTGCAGGCATGGAAATTATGTCTCCCTTGTTCTCCTCCATTTTGATCCTTGTACATCTTCAGTCACTACTGCAGCTTTGCCCCTGCTGATTAAGCATTAATAGCTTATGCAGCCAATGGGTGGGTTGAGTGGCAAATCAACCCTACTTAAGCAATTGCTTTTCATTTTTTTCAGGATGCCAGAGTTTTTAAGGCACATAAATTTGATTGATTTTTAAAGGGAGAACACTGTTTTCATTACTATTGTGTGTCTTAACCTCCTGTGTGTTTGCACTTTTGTAAGTCCATTTTGTATTTATAACAACAAAATTTGGGGAAACATGAAAAATAAGTAAGACTACATTAATATTATGTTTTATGTATTGTGTTCACCATTTCATTGATTTTCTGAAATAATTACTTTTCTTTAAGTCTGTTATATTATAGTCTAATATACACAATTTCTAAGTTATTAGAATCCAAAGTGGTTTTGCATCCAACACTATGTAGCACACCAGTTCCCTCAGGTTTTTTCTATAGTCCTTCATAGGCTGAACGGATAGTGAACTCCTACTGAAGCTGACTGCTGCCAGCGACCAGAGAGGTCATGCTCTCAATTCCTCTGAAAGGTTTTACTTTAACAACATGGCTTTACCACTAATTATCCTCTGCCTTAGGAAATTAAAGGTTGGCTTAAGCGAATTATCCAAAGGTAAAAGATCAGTGGATAAATAGTGGGTATGATCTCAAGGTCAGACTTCAGATTGTGACTCCAGGGGCATTGTGGGGAAAATAACACTACTCTCTGTCTACACCTGCTGTTACCTCCACTTTTGTTTATAGTTTGTTGTTTATAAATTCATAGTTTACATCTTTTCATATTGCTCATGTATTGCCAAACTCATTTTTGAATGTGTGTTAATGTGTGTTGAAATGGTTTCACGTTGATCATAATTAAATGCTGTCATGGATTTGTAATCAGACTCACCTAATTTACTTCTTTTCTCTTTTCCTTCAGGATTCCGCAAAATCAGCCTTGATGATCTTCGCAAGGCTTACATTGTCAAGGACGTCCAGCAGTACATCCTCCACAGGCTGGACCAGGAAGAGGCCCTGAGGCAGCATCTGACCAAGGAGACAGCTGAGATGCTCAACCAGCTCCACATCAAAAGCAGCGGCTGCTTCCTCTACCTGGAGCGTGTATTGGATGGAGTGGTGGAGAACTTCATCATGCTTCGTGAGATCCGTGACATCCCTGGCACACTCAATGGCCTCTACTTGTGGCTCTGCCAGAGACTATTTGTCAGAAAACAGTTTGCCAAAGTCCAGCCTATCCTCAATGTGATCCTGGCAACTTGCAGGCCACTCACAGTCAAGGAACTGTACCATGCAGTCTGGACCAAAAACATGACTCTGACCATGGAGGAATTTCAGAAAAAGATGGACATTCTCTCCAAGTTGTTAGTTGATGGCCTTGGGAGTACTAAAATCCTTTTTCACTACAGTTTTGCAGAGTGGCTACTGGATGTTAAGCATTGCACCCAGAAGTATTTGTGCAATGCAGCAGAGGGGCATAGGATGCTGGCAATGAGTTACACTTGTCGGGCCAAGCAGCTCAAACCACTTGAAGTGCAGGAATTTGCCCTGCACCTTGTCAATTCCAATCTGCAGATTGAGCCATTTAATCTGGCTCTGTGGATGGTGTGGAATGGTACTCCCGCTAAAGACTCTCTAACCACTTCCATACCAAAAGAACAGGAGGTGCTACAACTTCTGGTAAAAGCTGGCGCTCACGTCAATAATGAGGATGACCATGCTTCATGTATTGTGCAACAGGCCCTGGAAAGAGAGGACTCAATACGAACATTACTCGACAATGGAGCCTCTGTGAACCAGTGTGACTCCAATGGCAGAACTTTGCTTGCTAACGCTGCATACAGTGGAAATCTTGATGTAGTGAACCTGCTCATATCTAGAAGGGCAAATATGGAGCTAGAAGACAACCACGGACAAACGGCACTTACTCTTGCAGCAAGGCAGGGCCACACCAAGGTGGTCAACTGCCTTATCGGCTGTGAAGCCAACATAAACCACACAGATCATGATGGATGGACTGCCCTTCGTTCAGCAGCCTGGGGTGGACATTCAGAGGTGGTATCTGCTCTGCTCTATGCTGGTGCCAAAGTGGACTGTGCTGATGCTGACAGTAGAACTGCTTTGAGAGCTGCTGCCTGGGGAGGTCATGAAGACATTGTGTTGAACCTCCTTCAGCATGGGGCAGAGGTAAACAAGGCAGACAATGAAGGAAGAACAGCTCTGATTGCTGCAGCATACATGGGACACAGAGAGATTGTCGAGCACCTCTTGGACCACGGGGCCGAGGTTAATCATGAAGATGTGGATGGGAGGACAGCCCTTTCGGTCGCTGCTCTCTGTGTACCTGCTAGTAAAGGCCATGCCTCTGTTGTAAGCCTTCTGATTGACAGGGGAGCAGAGGTTGACCACTGTGACAAAGACTGCATGACCCCTCTCCTTGTGGCTGGCTATGAAGGACATGTAGATGTAGTTGATCTACTTTTAGAAGGTGGAGCTGATGTGGATCACACAGACAACAATGGCCGCACCCCTCTTCTTGCTGCTGCATCAATGGGCCATGCCTCTGTTGTCAACACACTGCTTTTCTGGGGGGCTGCTGTTGATAGTATCGATAGTGAGGGAAGGACTGTCCTGAGTATTGCATCCGCTCAGGGGAATGTAGAGGTGGTCCGAACTCTGCTGGACAGAGGTCTGGATGAGAATCACAGGGACGATGCTGGCTGGACGCCACTACACATGGCTTCATTTGAGGGCCACCGCCAAGTGTGTGATGCCCTTATTGAGCAAGGTGCTCGTTGTACAGAGGTAGATAACGATGGTAGAATACCCCTGATATTAGCTGCACAAGAGGGACATTATGACTGTGTACAAATTCTTCTGGAAAACAAGTCATGCATTGACCAGAGGGGATATGATGGGAGGAATGCTCTCAGGGTGGCTGCACTGGAAGGCCACAGGGATATTGTTGAACTGCTGCTGAGCCATGGTGCCGATATAGATTACAAAGACGCTGATGGACGCCCAACACTCTATATATTGGCACTTGAGAATCAGCTGGCTATGGCAGAGTATTTTCTTGAAAATGGGGCAAATGTGGAAGCTAGTGACACAGAGGGTAGAACAGCCCTCCATGTGTCCTGCTGGCAAGGGCATGTAGAAATGGTAAGACTTCTGATAAACTATCATGCTGATGTGAACTCCTGTGACAACGAGAAGCGCTCTGCCCTCCAGTCTGCTGCTTGGCAAGGCCACACAAAAGTTGTGCAGTTTTTGATAGACAATGGCACACATGTGGATCATACATGTAACCAGGGTGCAACAGCACTGGGCATAGCTGCCCAGGAAGGCCACATTGATGTTGTGCAAATACTTCTTGAGCATTGTGCTGACCCCAACCATGCTGACCAGTTTGGGCGCACAGCAATGAGAGTGGCAGCAAAAGGTGGCCATTCAATGATCATAAAACTCCTGGAAAAGTATGGGGCCACAACTCTAAATGGCTGCAACCCCTCCCCAGTACACACTATGGAAGAGAAAACACCATTGTCTGTAAGCGGTAAAATGCAGTCCCTCACCATCAAATCAAGTAGTTCTGGAAGTACTGGAGCTGGGGATATGCAGTCATCTGGGCGCGGTCTACCCAATGGACCTGTCCATGCTTTCAGTTCCCCATCAGAATCTCCCGATTCCACTGTAGATAGACAGAAATCCTCTTTGTCAAATAATTCCCTGAAGAGCTCAAAGAACTCCTCTTTGAGAACCACCTCATCCACAGCCACAGCACAGACTGTGCCAATAGACAGTTTCCATGGACTGACATTCACAGAACAAATCCAACAGCACTCCCTGCCTCGCAGCCGGAGTCGACAGTCTATCGTGTCCCCTTCTTCTACCACTAAGTCTACTGGTCAGCAACCATCATCTCCATCCAGTGATTTTGACTGGACTCAGTTAAAACCTGGTCTCAAATCAACAAAGGGAAGTAAGACTGGAAGTGGGACATCGAATGGTAAAGGGGCACTAGGAGACAAGAAAAAAATCAAGAACAGTGGATCAACCCAAGGTCAGGTTCTGGAGTATGAGATGACCCAGTTTGACAAGAGGATTGCCTTCAACAAAGCAGTAGCAAACATTGCAGTGAAGGATCCCCATTGTAAGATCATGATCGGTGGTTCGATCCAGCAGGACGGGGGGCAGGGCCAAGACCAGTTCTTTATCCAGCAGCAGGGCTGTTCTGAGAAGAAAAGAAATGGAATCATGACCAACCCAAACTACCACCTACAGGGCAATCAGGTTTTCCTGGGGAGGGTATCAGTTCCTCGGACTGTGCAGAACAGAGGCCACCAGGACATTCTAGAGAACTATCCCATTGGGGAAACTGAACTAAGCCTTAAGCAAGCGCTGAAACTGCAGATTGAAGGATCAGACCCCGGGTTTAACTACAAAAAGGAGACTCCATTATAGCTGGTAAGAATTAATTTTCAAACCTAATGCTATGCTATACTCTAATTAAAATACATTTCCTCTTAAAGTTTGTCTCAAATTTGAGGTTAAGGCCAGCATGACCACACATAGGCAGTACTTAATCCTACCTGTTCATTTACAGTAATAAATATAAAGGCTAATAAATGACTTCTGTGCCGTTACTGGATTGCACTCAATAGAGCCATCATTAGTTGGATTTCATCACACATGCATGATGGATGCATTCAGAAGAATGCCTCAATCTGGCCAAGCAGACTTTTTCCCCCAACAGAGCATTAACCTAAATCATTCCTATTCCATTTCAGATGTGCTGAATGCCATTCGTCATGCAGACATTGGAGGGAATGTGCCAAAGCAACTATTTTCATCTGCATTAAAAAAATGATTTTATTTTATTTTTTTGCCACTCATCAGTGGGAAACCTCAAAAGTTACCTAGGGAAGATTGTTGAATGCTGCCTAAGGCTTATGTGAACTGATACTTCGATGTGCCTACATCTGTTACAGCCTTCTTCATGTATTCATGCACACTATCATTTTAATTTAATGTATTGCTATTTAATAAACAGTGTATGCACTTTTAAAAGAGTAAAATTGACAGACATGCATTTGTTCCATTTGCCTCTACCCCATCTGTGTTTTATCAAACTAATTGTTCAAGAGAAACGTACCAATGCTTTTTTATGATTTTATATTACATATGTTGTTTATTTGGTCTGCAGTTTTTTCACACTGACAGCAATGTACCGCTGAGTACATTGTCGCATCAAACCTGAGGACATAAAAGTAATTGATGCCATGGTATGAATTTAAGAGCATTGATACCCTGCCTTTCTAGAGACCCCAAATAATCTGTGTTAACCTTGATCAGTGTGCTAAACCTATGTTGTGTGTAATATGTTAATAGCTATGGCAATTTACTTCAAGTATATACAAGCATATTTATTTTTGGAAAAAAGCCACTTTTGCTACATTTTGTGTTGTACGCTCTACCATGGTGCTGTGTTCAGAAGTTGCCTGCAGTTATTTTGAACTCCCAGTTTTGTTGGCTTTGTGCGTTATGTATTATTACAGATAAACAAGGGAGGGGACATGTTCACTGAAAATGTAAAAGAAAAAAAAAAAACAACAACCTGCGATTTCATTTTGTCCCTATGGGATTTTTCAGTTGTTTGTGTGTTATATTTTTGTGCGTGCATTTAAAATATTTAAATAACCCATTGTGTACCGTCAGCAAGAGTTTGGTGCTAAATGCAATGATTTCAAGTGAAAGCAATGATTTAAAAAATGCATATGTCCGCAAAGTTACATGTATAACCTACTCCTACCGCAATGCAAGAAACAAAATTCAAGCTTTGTTTCATTTATTATTGTCATGTGGTTAATATGTTTCAGTAATTCCTGCTGGTCGTTTCAGGGGCATGATGATTGAAAACAGCTCAAAGGGGTGCAGGACAACTTTTAGGTTTTGATAAAAAATATGGTGTGAAAGCAGTGTTTGAAATGCATAGTTGTGAAGCCAAAGTTGAACCAACATGCTTTTTCTCACCTCCTCCCTATGAGCAGCTGCATATCAGTTCAACAGGACCGATCCTCACTGGAGATGGAGGGGGAAGGGGGGGGGTGACTGTGACGCTGGGGGAACTGAAACATCTGTTTCTCATGAACTATGTGGAGCTGCGTTAGCGTTTACAGGCTGTGTCATATTTTTGCAGGCTTTTCATAATGTTAACAGTGAGCTATTTTTTGCCAAGAGCAGGGGTTGGGGGGCGGAAAACTATCGCATGCACAAACACTTATAAGCCCTAGTCAAAGCTCTCAGCTCTTCAGTACAACAGTAGCTCAAAAGTTTGCCATGAAGGGTCAACAGAAGGATTTGAGGCAGGATCGGATCAAGAAGCAGTGTTGGAAAACATATAGTCTTGTTAAGCAGTTACCTTGTTTGTCTTGCCTGTGTTTTGTCTGTCATCTTTGATTTGACTGTCAGTGATTGGATTGTAAATAGCTTACCATGTACATTCAACTTTCATTTAAAAAGAATTCCTGTATTATATGAAGTGGAATTTTCTGATGTATATTAAAGTGCTTAATAAACATATTTGCTTTACTGCTGGAAAAGAAGTCTCTACTTTTTTTCTTGCAGGGATGCTGTTGTATATGGACTAATTGCATAGAGCTGATAGGAAAGCGGTGATTTAATTTGATGGGAGCCAAGTGTATTCACAACAGTGGTATCTTAATGCAGGCATGCATTAGGAAGGTTACATTAATAAGCATGTTGAGTGGTTCTAATTATATGTAATTGTCTATACTTTTATCTCCTTGTCAAAGTGCTGAGTATTCCTAGACACACTTCTAAACACTGATTGGCTGATTGATTTGCCTGGTACAGAATAGCTTGTGTTGGCACTGATGCACCATTAACTCTCATAAAGCCTGCATTTTTTTAGATGATGATAAAATGGCAAGTAATAGGGAAGACAGGAGATTGAGAGGGAGTATGACTTACCACTAGACAGCTACCAGAAATTGACAAATCTGCGTTGACAGCAGTCATTTATAGGCCATTTATCCTTGCAGATATCCATTCACATCAGTTCCTGACTCGGCTACGTTGCAGATGGATGTTTGCTTTGAATCCAGGGGCCGTTTTTATTCGAGGAAGTCATTTTTTTCCCTGTATTGGGTCTGCAAAACCACAGGCTGTGCCGTCAATCCTCCCCCCACTGTTGGTCATTTGATGGTGGAGGGCCAAACCAGGACACTGCAGGCATCAGAACAGTTGGATCATGCTGAAGTGGAACAGAGAAGTGTGCCAAGTGCTATCACTGCCCCCCCATTCAAGTTCACTAAGTTCATCTCCGCCAAAAGCATGCTGCTAAAGAGATCGAAATACAGAGGTGGTGGTCGGCTCTGCGCTGCACAGATGTCAAACTGTTTGTTGAAGAATTTGCAGTTTGAACATACCGCACTTACACTGCAAAAATCTCCCATTTGAGAAGTCATTTGGTCTTACATTCAGTTCTACAATCTTGTTTATCTTAAAATAAGTGGAAAAAAATCTGCCAATGGGATGAGATAATCCCACTGGTTTTCACTTATTTCAGGAATTTTTCTGGGAACAAGTATAAATATGTTGAAACAAGGCAGAATAAGGCAGATCAGCCCACTGGATCAAGAAAGTGACATTTGATTCAAGAAAAGCTGATCTGCATTGGAAACAAGTGAGATTATCTAATCCCACTGGCAGCTTTCTTACCTTGTTTGAAGAAAAACAAAATTTTAACTGAATATGAGATTAAATGGCTTGCTAAAATTGAGATTTTTTTACAGTGTGAAGAGTTGCAAATGACAAAATAGGCAACTAGTTTTGGCAGTCACACTGAACATATGAGTACAGATAATGACCTATATTTAAGAGATAATGAACGATGAACTTAAAATAATTATTTATAATAGAAGCATAATAGTATTTTGGAAATGAATGCTACAGCTGTGAGTGTTTGTAACTGAAGGAGTAGCATTTAGTTTTTTGGCTCAAAAATTGAGGATGGGAGGGAGTTGTTATATTGACCGTTCAGATTAGATTAAATTGCCATCAAACATTTTCACTTAACCTCACTAAGCTTTGCAGCTGAGAGGGCTGGAGACTGGGCGTTAATGACCAAACCGTCTGGTGATGATGTCATGGAGCAGGCAGTGTCCAAGCTTGGAGGATCTCTGGCCCTTGGACCGTCTGCCAGTGGCCACATCTGCTTCTTCTCCACCCATATCCTTGTTTTGGATACAGCTCTAACAAGCTCCCCACGCAATACACACAAAATGGAGGCAGCGTCGGCCTGCTGCTTCCAGCTTACTTTTTAACCCAGGGGCCTCCAACAATTTGCTGTTGAGAGTCAAGTGTATGCAGGTTTTCTCTCTAATAAAACACTTCAAGGGGTGATTTCTCTGATTAGCACTTTCAGCAAGAGAGGAGGACCTAATGAGGGAAATCTGTTTTGAAAACCTGCGTGCACGAGGCTCTCAATGACGCAAGATCAGAAAATGACAAATCAATACTTGTGTTCCTCTCAAGATAACGTTCCTCCAAAGTTATCTTGAGAAGAAAGAAGCTATTAGGACCACAAGAATAGAGGACATATCTACAGTTTGAGATTGACTGTGTGCTTGACATCACACCGTCAGACAGACACCAGCTGACTGAACCGGTTTTGTACTACAGACCGCAGCGCCGTCCGGATGTGATGTGATGTTGAAGAAATGACTCCCGTGGGCCGAAACACCGCGACAAACTGATCCTTGTTTGGTGAGTAAACTTCCAGGACCTTTATCGCTCCTCTGTCCTCGACATTATTTGGTCTCAGAATTGTACTTGGGCTATTACACACGAGGTCAAACACATCATGGAGGAAATAAGAAGACAAACCATAGCAGACCACTTTTTAAATGGATCTCTGGTTTGAATCCCAGCTGGGAAAAATCTGCCTGGTCGGTACTACTGAAGACATTTCTGCTTCTTCTTCTTCAGTGGAGTGCTTTCCTCAGAGGCACACCACCAAAGAAGGCTTGTAGCTGAAACATATGGCATGAATTAATGGGAAATATTTGCAAATTTATTAAGAACAATATTCATTACTTTATTTTTGACTGCTGGCCCTTTTCAGTAGCTGCTTGGATCTACTTTTGGCTTCTAGCACCATTTTCTGTTTTTATCTTGGTTGAGATTTGAGCTGAGCGAGTTCCTCTAATCTATTCATAAAAATCTGGTTGGACCAAATGAGTGAAACATGCTTTCCATGCCCATAACTGCTGAAGTGCCCTTGATCAATGCATTTAACCTTAAATCACAACAGTGCGGCAGCTGAACTGTCAGCAGTAGACTGTGGTAGCGCTGGGTGTGGATGAGCAGGTGTTTAACTGAATGACTGTGCAGCACTTCTGGAAAAAATAAATAAATAATCATACACGCTATATCAGGCCAATATCTGCCTTTTTTTTTTTGAATATTGGATATCAGTGTGTCCAAGTCTTCCCTCCCTGATATGAGAGTTCTCCAGCTCTTTTTTTTAAGACTTTTAAGTATTTCTCCCATCTTTTTACTTGCAATATTTGTTCATTATTATTTTGTTAATTAATACATTAAAAAGGGGTTTACTTTAGTAATAGTTTTCCCATTTATTTTTCAAAATAAACAATAAATTTAAAGATATTGAATATCCACACAAAATATTGGCTATTGGCAGTTTCAGCTGTAAATATATTGTTGTCAGTATCGGTCTTAAAAAAC
>OMKZ01017588.1:7701-19475 GCA_900302535.1 Neoniphon sammara
TCAATTACAGCCTGTGGGTAGGTTGTGTTTGGATTGGACAATTATGTGCATTTGCTTGTCTCACTTGAAATAAATCAATAGCTCATTTTGGATCCATTGGACAGAGGCCCCCGCTTCTGTAACCCAGTCCCATAGGCTGTCATTGGTGTGGTTTTTATTGCATGTAACTTGTCAAAGCTTTTAGTGTGGTGAACCTCCTTAATTGAAACAATAGATGTTTGAGCGTTTAGGCTTGTATGACCATCAACCCTAAAAGCTTAAAACAAGACCGCAGGGTTTGGATATGGGACAGCGGGGGGCCAGAGTGCACAGTAAATAGGGAGGGGAGCGGATAGCAGTGTCCAGAAGAGGGAAAAAATCTACTGTAAAAATTATTTTTATTGATTGACTCCTAGTAGCAGCTGTTAGGCTCCATTATGAGCTCAAAACCTGGGTCAGAGCCCCGGGGCAGACAAGAGAGCCAATCAAATGGTCAGACAGTAACGGGCCAGTGTTGAAGGGCCAATCGGGAGAGCAGTTGGCAACAGCCTGCCATCCTGTGTTAGAGTCACTGTGTCTCTCAGCATCACCTTTGGTGCTGTGGGTTTTATGGATGCGGTTGTCCATTGTCTCTAACAATATCTGGACACCTCACCCGTGTCAGCGACGTTAACCTTTATCCCAAAGATTTGTCATGAGGAGTTATCTTGCCAAACACGTACAACAATGACAAGTGGGTGTAAGACAGAAAAGCATGGATTGGCAAAGTTTATTTTACCTCGGCGTGGACCCAGAACATCACACAGAATTTCATCCTCGAATGACCTGGGGAAAAAGACAAAATAAAAGCCTCACAGCTGAGTCTTTCAAATTGAGGAGCACGCTCACTCGCTTCTGCTTTCACCGCAGGGTTTGCCCAACGGCTTGGCTCAAAGTAGAGAAAGATCACAAAGTTTCTCTGATTTAATTGAAGAAGAAAAAAAATCATTTAATTGTTAGATATTTTAATGTATTTGGAGGGAGAAGGAGAGAGGTATATTCATTAAACTAATGCAATGCAGTTCATGTTATCAAAAATTCCACAGAAAGAGGAAGAGAAGGCAGGAGACCATTTATGGATAGTGAACAGTAACTAAATCCTAAGATAAATAGTAGATAAGTCTCAAAACTCTGAACTACAAATGTACAAGAAATGCCTTAACATGCATTTCATAGAGTAGAAAGTGTTAGTGTTACAATAATTGCCCTAAAAGATCATTAAATCATAATTAGTCACAGGGTTTATTGATGCCAAGAGGTTGCTTGCCTTTTTCATTAAGTGTTAAGACACCAAATAATTTTCCTATTTAGGTGTCAGTTAAAACATGTATATTTCAACCATTTTAATTCAGTGGGTAGACGCTGAAAAATTTAATTCAACGCTTGAAATACTCAAAATCACAAAATATCTGTTCATAGATGATTACTTATTGACAAATTCTGAACTTGAAAACTTACATCCCAACTCTAAATGCAGGAGTGGTAAGACGAGGCAGAGTGCAGGGGAGCAGTTGAACTTGGGCACTGCGCCCTGACCCAGATCCCATCCCTGGCACTAATGATGCCCTATAGGCATGACGCCAGGCTCTCATTAGGAACCAGGGCTCATACCCCCATTCTCTCTCCCATCCATGCCCGCCCTGCGCAGCCCTCACCCAGGCCGCACTGTGCCTGTAGCCGACCTCCAAGGGTCCAGCCCTGAGCCCAAGCAGGCCCGTAAGTGAGGCCCCCTGCACAGGTGCAGAGCCCCCTGGGATGGCCTGTTTGCCCCCCAGCCCTGTGCCCTGCTAGCGCCTGGTACTGCACTGGAACTAATGAGTAGTGGCAGGTACAGTGAGAACAGAGCAGTGTGGGCCTCCCCGCAGTTAGGTTAGTGGCAACACTCAGCTAAGGCAGACAACACATGATGCACTCACATAATACACATATGTGCATGCTGATACAGAACACCCTTCAATGCACACACAACCTCATCTCAGATATTAAGATGCTAATTTTCCACATACACACTGTAACATGAATGCATTTATGCAAGTTGTTTAGTCAGTGAAGTAAAAGTATAGGAGTAAAATTGATAGATTGATAAGATGAAACAGCCATACTGTCAATGAAGATTAACTGTTTTCAAGAATATAATAACTAATCATTCTGAAAAATGTCCTTTCTATTCCACAGGCCCTGGTCCACTTGTGTAGAGAGAATGCACTTTTTCATACCCATCGTCATTCAGCCCTGAGGGAACATTCACGACAAATGAAATGCACCCTGGCAGAAAAGATCAAAATTCTAAAAAAACAAATAGTCTTGAATTCTCATTAGTCTAATACCGTCGCATAATCTTCATAAATACCAAGACTGAGTGGTCTCAATCATGTCCAAGGACGACACATGTAAAGTGACATCTGCCTGCAAACACAAGGAGCGCAAGCCCAAGAAGCCCCATTACATCCCACGGCCATGGGGCAAACCTTACAACTACAAATGCTTCCAGTGTCCCTTCACTTGTATGGAGAAGTCCCACCTGTACAACCACATGAAATACAGCCTATGTAAGAACTCCCTGTCCCTGCTCATAGAGTCAGACTGGCCTTATAAAAAGGGCAACATCTTGCACCCGGACCAGCTGAGACCCCTTCAGCAGGCGCACGGCCTCCACGCAGCTGGGAAAGATGAGCCAGAGCAGGTAACAGGGACCGAGGAGAGACCTAAGCAGCGAAGGACAATAGAGGAGGATGGAGAGGACAGGGAAAGCCAGGGGGCGGACGATGAAGAGGAGGGAGCACGAGCGGAGGGAGCAGAAGTTGCCGGGTTGACCAAAGAGACCTCCAGTAACAATAGCAGCAGAGGAGACGCTGTAGAAGCTGTCACCAAGAAAACCAAACGGCAAGAATCAGAAATTCTGATGGCTGATATGTTCTCCCTGGAAGACCAGCTTTTACGGGCCCGTTCAGTGGAGGTAGAGGCCCAGCTGAAGCACTATAAGCTGTCCAAGACGTGTCTAACAGCCCCCGGTCTGCTGTCGGAGCAGTGGCGGCTGCTAGCTACCAGCCAAACTAAGGCCAAGACAGAGGGTGCCCAGCCCCGAGTGGGTACTTCGATCCCTTGCTACCCTCCGCCCAACCTTGTGGACTACCAGGATCCAACTGGACTCAACCTGTCTGTCCTTGGTGTGGGCTACCCCATAAGCCCCAGCCTCTTCTCCTACATGAACTCAGCTATCCCAACTGCTGCCACCAATGTCGCCGCCCAAACCCATGCGCAGCTAGCCCAGCTCCCCTTCCTCGCCTCAGCCGCTCAGCTCATGCACCCAGCCTCCAGCACGCACCCTCACACAGACCGAGCGCTTCTCCCTCCTCGTCTCTACTACCCCTTCCTATGTGAGCACACCTTTGGACCCACTTCCGGTCAGACTGATGCCAGCAACGGGCTCAAAACCTCCACGAGCAGTCTGGAGAGTAATCCCTTACCCAGCTACCAGCCCAAAGTCAATCTGTGGAAAGTGCCTGCTTTGCGGCCGGGCACCACCTCGGTCTCCTCTGCCGGCTGGGTGTCACCTCACAGAGAGTCCCCTGACCCGGGCTTTAGGCTGGGGGATAAACTGCAGGCTGGTAAGGACGGTAAAGCAGCCTGGGGTCTCAAGAGGACAGGGGCCCCGCTGGGGAACCACGAGGCCCCTGTGGAGAAGAAACCAGCCATGGGCTTCACGTGGGATCTTCTGAAGAACATCCAGAACGCTTCGAGTCTTACTATGGCAGCAGACAAGCTTCTCCTCCATAGCAGGTAAGGATATCTATAAACTCCTCTTTCCTTACTTCCTCTTCCACTTCTTTTTCTTCTTATCAGCAATAGTAGTAGCAGTAGAATGATCATTAATATTGTCATCATAGAATTATCTACAGTGTGTATCATAAATGTGGGGGTATTTTTTGTGATAGTCTTGAAAATTGTAGGCATTTAATTAAAATTCTAATCCTATTTCTTGTCTTTAGTTTACAGGGTGCTCAACCTCAAACCCGGCCTGGTGAACCGTGGTACAATGATCCCCTCACCAGTTCCAATACTGAATCATCCTCTCTTCCAACGTCTGGTCGACCCAGTAGCCAGGACTCTATGGCTGCCCGGACAATGGGCGAGGGAGCTTCAGAGTCAGTGGCCGCCCTCCTCAGCGACCTCTCCAAGGCCCTGCAGGAGTACCAGGAGGCTGAGCGCAAAATATCCCACTTGGAGAAAGAGGACCTTCCTGCCCAGCGCCACCTCTGGGAACACCTGAACAAAATACGCAGCGAGCTGTCCCACATCCACCAGGCGCTGGAGCGGACGTCCCGCCAGAGCGAAGGACCCCTTGACTTGTCCGTGAAGAAAGACTCGACTGATGCAGTCGCCCAAGGTGACCAGGGCACGAGGGAAGACGGGAGCCTTAAAGACAACATGACAGAGACGGAGGAGGAAGACGAGGAGGTGGAGGAGGAAAAGTACGAGGAGGAGGAGGAGAATGAGAGGAAGGCCTTGAAAGCTTCGCTGGAGAGTCGTAAGCAGTCGTTGGACATGCTGATCAAGATGAGTCAGGCGGGTGTGTCGGTGGTCAACACAGAGGTTCTCTCTCCCACTGGCCTGGGTTTGAGGCCCAGTCCGGCTGAGGCCTTATGGCCAAGCAGAACTACTAAGTGTGAGGCGGACTCCAGCGTCCTGCTCTGCCCGGACGGCCGGCCCATGGTCTTCACTGACGTCCCCTCCTCTGCCAAAACCCCAAAGAGATCACCGTCCATACAGCGACTAGAGGCTCAGTGTCCCCCGAGCCCCTTAACAGTCACAGACAATTAAAACTCGGTTCATCTGACCCTGTAAATGCCTACAGCCTGAATATAACTAATTTCATACAACTATTCAAATGCTACGGTTATGTGCATTTGTATTTTTCATTGGCATGCCCTTTGATATTCACTGGCCAGAAGAGGTCTGTCACTCTCATCTTGCATTTTCATTCACATCAACCTAAAAAAAATTGCACCTTATAAGACAAACAGAGAATGAAGGACAAAACAGGGTAAAGGAGAAGTGATACTAATGCACTAAAGAATGGAAATTGATTGTTACTATTTGATTTGGTCAATAACAAAATACAATACAAATTGGTGACGTAATAATAAAAAACAACAAATAGGCCACTTAATAAAGCAAAAGTTGAAAGAATTTTCAATGCACATCAAGTCCGCTAGAATAAGAGACAATCCTTTGAGCAGATTTGTACATAATGTAATTTTTTTGATCAATGTAATTAAAATGTTTTAAAGGGTAAATGTTATGTTTTATATGAATGATGTCATGTTGGACTGTATCATTGCATTTGATGGAAATAAAATTGTATTATACACACTGTAATTCTTTGAATAAACAAAGAGAAGAAACAAGAAAATATCTCATTCTTCTTTATGAAAATGTGCAATAAAAATGAACAGAAAGGAAAAAGCACCCACATATCAGAGGAACAAGAAATAACAGAAAAGAATACAATTATGAAAGATTTGCATTTAATTGCATGATAAAAAAAAATAGCATTTAGGATGAGATGGAGCATGATTTTTTAACATGAATACATCAGTGTACCGTCCATTATCATGCTTCCTTCTGGAGAGACCGTGACTCTAAGAGCTATCAACACTGATGACTGGTCAGCTACTTAGAGGTTAATAAATAAAAAGACAAGCATGTTGCTCTGATACATAGTGGCAACACCACTGTGGCTCTCCTCTATCTGTCCTGACACAGCAGGGTGGCTGTACTAAAGGTGAAGCAGCTCCCTGAGCTAAAACGCCATCAGCAGGTCACCTGTGCCTGGCTCCCAGGTCCAGGAGCCACCCCATAAAGGTCAGGGCCCCGGGGCTGAGCTTGGCGGGGGCTAAGCAGAGGAGTACCTGTCTGCCTGTGGGACGGGCACACAGCACCGGGCTGCCCCACTTCCTCCTGCCCCCTCGCCACCCTCACACCCAACACTCAGCTGCAAAGGTCAGCTGCCATGACCAGAAGAACCACAATGGACCTTCATCCTGAAGAGGTCAAAATGCCTGTCAGCTCCCTTTAATAAATCTATTTATCAGCTGAATAGCTCAATAGACTCAAAGCTATTAAAGTTGGATTTCACTGAGACAATCATTTTAAAGTATTTCAGAAGGTATTAAAAAATAGATATTTTAAAAGATATTACACATTATATTAAAAATAAAATGATAGAAGATTTTGATAAATCAGACAGATTTTGTCTTGTCCTCAAAAATGAAAAATAAAAATCAATATATAATTTCTCCAGTTTCCCACTAAGACATAGATGCTGTAAGACTACAATACCCTATCAATGATGCAGAGTCCTAAGTGCTTTATTGAGATATAATTATAGCAGCATTTATCTGAAGTTTGACAGCAGTCAGTGTGTAAGGGTGGTCCAACAGTCTTTGAACACCTGAAGACTGTTGATGATGGGTCTCAATTTAAGATTATTTCATTTAAGTTACCAGTTAGCACATTGCCCCTCTGAGTGTTTTCGATTTCTCTGACAAATGTCCACCAGGATGTCTTAGGCATGAAAAATTATAAATGCTCCTAAATGCACAAAGCAATCTCTATGCAGTAGCTTTATCAACCCAAGTCAATAGCTCCCCCGTGTGGGCAAAAATTTAAAGCCAGACTGAGATTAAGTTTTCTGTAGATGAACATTATTCCTGTTGACAGCAATCATGTTATTTCTTTCTTTCTCTCTTTCTTGATTTTGTTGGAAAAAAACTTAAGAAGACAAATTGTGGTTGTAGTTTGAAAGATGGTTGTTTTCCATTATCTATACTAATAATAAAAGGAATGTGACAGAGGTATTAGACTGAGACGGATGAAGTGGTGCTTTTCTGATGTATGGTAACTAATGAACACCTTTAATAATTTCACATTGTTTGATTTGGGTGAAAGTGTGAACAACTTACACAACATTATTCTAAATTGTGTTTAATGCATCATACTATCTTTTATATATGTTACAAGCTAGCGCTGGGAACAAAACTCTGTTGAAGTATCATAAAACATCTAACACTGCAATTACAAGAGGATAAATTGGACTAATGCAATGGCATTCAAGATCAAAGATGTATGAAATCACTACTGCAAGGACAGCACTTGTTCTAATACTCTAAAAATGCAGATAAAATGCAGATAATGCTCCCACAAAACCACATGACTTACAGACATGAGATGGATTTGAACTATATTTAATGAAACAACCATCCTACTCTCAACTCCACTACAATGGTAAAAGACAACAAGACACACAAATCCTCACGATAATCTGTCACTGAGACAAAATTAATGCTCTTTTAAAAAAATTGTTTCACAACTGAGACATTCTGCAGTGCGGTTACAACTCTACACACAGACTCACACAGCCTTCTTCCCCCTCAGTCTCTTATTACATTTAGAGAACTTGATGAACAGTTTAAATGGGAAGTGTAGCTTCAGCAGCACAGCATAAAAAGAGCATGAGAGGGTATGTTTTGTTCTTGTATTATCTAATTATAAATACATTTTAATGTGACGCAAGCTATTATGAAAAGATAAGTGTTTCAGACAATTTATTGTGGTTCTTGCATGAACAGTGGCATTGGCAAAAATATTTCTTGAAAGGTTGTTGCTGAATATATTATTATATTCAGTTATATTCATTCCTACTCAATTAAAAGTATTGTTACTTTGCTGAAATTTTAATTCTGGTGTAAAGATCTTCACAAGTAAATGTAAAAACTCAAAAATGTAGTCGTTACTAAGCACTGTTACATGTGAACTTATCCATATGCTTCTAAAAGTCTGAGAGGAGTTCAAACTTCATTCTTTTATTTGGAAACAGATAGATAGATAATACAAAAATGAAGATTACTCGCTCTAGTGGTTATTTATTTAAAATTTGTTGAGGCAATACGAGGATTAAAGTTTACAGAACAGTCTTTTCATGAGAAAAATCATTGGGCATTCAGTGCTTTGACTCTTTGACCCAAATTAAGCACTTTTTGCTTTCTTCTTGTGTGATTTCTGTTCAACTTCCCCACAATGCAATGACATTTCTCTGTCAATATATTTCTATTATAATTTTAGCTCGACTCCTGTGCAGTTAGTGCGGGGGAACTGTGAGGCAAAGATGATGCGAACCTGTTCCTGCTTCTGCTCAGCACCTCGGCCTGCTGGGGCTTCGGCTTCAGAGGCTGCTCACAGAACTACCCAGAGATACAGGGAATGTGGTGCTTCAACAGAAACATCGCAAACCTCTCTGAAGTCACTCGCATGATCCCCGCTAACACGACCACCCTCAACCTGTGCAAGAACAGGATCAGAGTCATCCCTCCTGGATCCTTCAGTCGGCTGCTGCAGCTGACAAATCTGAACCTGAGCCAGAACCAGCTGGTCTCTCTGAGGGGAGGAGAATTCAGAGGACTGAACGCCCTGGATCTCCTCAACCTGACCTGCAACAACATCTCTTACATCCACCCCAATGCCTTTGACGGTCTCACCAGGCTGCGAGTCCTCCTGTTAATCCATAATCATATTGTTCAAATCCTACCAGGATTTTTCCACTTCCTTCCCAGGATTGAAGAAGTGGATTTCTCTCTCAACAGGCTGAAGATTTTCAGTTGTGGAGAGTGTGGTGGCTCCTCCAGTGTTAAGCGCCTACATCTATTAGCCAACAACATCCAGAGACTGAATGTGAGCTCTTTCCCTGCTCTTGAGTACATCAAGCTGTCCAACAACTCAGACCTGGAGCTCCAGGCAGATGTCTTTGCCAACAACCCCAGGCTGAAGAGTCTGCTGCTCCAGGGGGTTAAAACAGAGGTGCTGGCTGGACTCTCTGTGGACAACAAGAGGAATCTTTCTTGGGTGACATTTTCTGTGTTTGTGGAGAATTCGACATTTACCATCTGTGGACTGCTGAAAGGGATGGACCAGCTTGAGAGACTGGAGGTACATGTAATTCTTGTTACACTTAAAATGTCCTACAGGAATTTAGGCCTTTGTGAAGGTATGTTTTCTACAGGAATCCTGAAGAACCCTAAGTTGCAGAATTTTTAAATTCCTGATTACGTGAGTAAATTCCCACAGGAATCCTTCAAAAATCCTTCAGGAAAATGATCACAAAAATCTTGCAAGACTCCTTTGCAGTTTTCCTGCAGGTTTATCCATCATAGTTTCCTGTAGGACTTTTTCTGTTCATTACTCCAAAACATCTAATGCTTTATAGTTCTTTTTAATGTATGATCTTGCTCTGCTGTGAGAAATCCATTTTAAATTAATGTGATGTGAATTTAACTTGATTCAGGTTGACCTAAAAGGATCCAGGTTATCTCAGCATAACTCCAGTCTCCTGGACTGTGCCACTCAAAACACGGTCATTATTGAGAATGCCAACTTGGGAAACGTTACCCGGCTGACACTGAGCAAGAGGAACACAAGAAGGCTGTATCTCATAAACTGTGGGTTGAAGGAAATATCTCGGACTACGTTTGAGGGATACGAAGGCTTGCAAATGCTTCAGCTGAATCAAAATAAGCTCGTCATTCACCCAGATACATTTCAAGGCCTGACCCATGTCAACTTTTTGGCCTTTGACAAGAACAAAATACGTGACCTTCATCCAAATTGGTTTGCCCCTCTGAAGAAGCTGACTCGCCTTTCACTGCTGAAAAATGAAATCACTGAGCTTGCACCAAAAATATTCAGTGCCCTCACCCACCTTGAGCAGCTATATCTGCAGTTCAATCTGCTGAAATACATCACCAAGCAGCCCTTCAGTAAACTGTGGAAGCTTGTAAAGCTCAACCTCAGTTTAAACATTATCGATTTTATTGAAGAAGGCTCATTCCAAGACCTGAGAAGTCTCAGGTATTCAGTATTATTTACTCTGTATGTGCATCTATGTGACAGTGCATTCATCCAACTGGCCTTTCTGTTCATTTATTTATATATTTACGTGCATCCATCCATTAGATACCTGGACTTAAGTGGAAACCGCATCAAGAGGCTGACACCACCCATCCTGTCAGGCCTCATGAGTTTGAGAATATTTGTTTTATACAACAACCGCCTCCATTTTAAAGAGTCTGAATCTCCATTCATCAACCTGACTTCTCTGGAGGTATGACCAGTTTCTTACAGTCAATATGCACTTTATGATTGGCAGGAGTAATGCAATGTATATAAATCTATCTGTTTTCCTGTATATATCCGTCCACTTTTTAGTTACTGGAGTTGAACTACCAGGGGCCTGGAGGCCAAGGCATTGGCTACATTGGACCGCATTTCTTTCAAGGTCAGCGACGACTTGTTCATCTCTCCATTGGCCACAGCATCATGGGTGACTTCCATCCTGATGCCTTCGTGCCTCTGGCCAGTCTGACATCTCTCTACATAGCTGGCATGGTCATGAGCAACACCAACCTGAGTGCCGTGCTCTCCCCGCTGAAAGGCCTGAAGAAGCTGACTCTGTACAGGACAGACCTGGATGCTCTGCCTGCCAACCTGCTACCGCCAGGGAATTCGCTGGAGATCCTGAAGGTCCACTCCAACCACCTCCACACTATGGACAAGCCAGTGCTGGATGCTCTGCCAAGGTAGAAGGGCCAATGAAATAATGCTCGCACTTTATTTTGATAGCTCACCGTTGATACTCAGCAATGTATCAATAGATTTTCAACAAGGTCTCTGCTTCAACAAACTATCTGCTGGGTATTTTCACTTGACTATCAACAATTATGCAACAAATTATGTATTTTATTTCACCTAACTGTGAATTGATTGTCAAGTACACCTGCTAAAATAACATTCAGTAGATTGTCGGTTGACTGCTAACAAGTTTGAATTAAGGGTTAAGTTAGATAAACAAAAGAAATGGGTTTAGTTTGGGCAGATCTGAATGAATGACTATCTCAGAAAACTGGACTTCAAGTACTACTTCAATGATGGGTGTTTTCCAAACCACCATACAGCGCTGGTACATACATTTTTGGTGCAGATTTCAATTAAATCACACCAATATCCTCTTTGTGTGTTTCTAGACTGCGTTTCTTAGACATCACAGACAACCCACTTGCCTGTACCTGTGAAAACGCCTGGTTCAAGATCTGGGCGATCAATAACCCCGACACACAGGTAATATAAGCTACAATTACACACATTTATGCATAGTATAGATATAGTCATTGAATCATTTTTAAGAGAATAATATTCTCAAGAAATATTTTCTAGATATTCTAAATATTTTTTAAAATGTATCAAATGACATGGTGATTAAGGGGCAAAGTGAAGGTGAAACCAAACCCATTTCACAGTCAAAACCTGGACATCTGAAATGATAAACCTCTGCTAAGTTTTAGTGGAAAACCCTTAACCCTTTCATTCCCTGCAGGTGTCCTACCTGTACGACTTCAAGTGTGACAACAGCAGGAGATCCACCTTCTTGTGGCAGTTTGATGATAAGGCCTGCTCTTACGACCAGATGTCCTACACGCTCTTCATTACCAGCTGTGTGACAGATGTGCTGTTTGTGTGTGTGTGTCTGGCCTGGCACACTCAGGGCCCCACCCTGCGCTACCTGCTGCTCGTCCTCAAGGCAAACCTGCGTGGACGGCGGGGCGGACAGAGGGCCAGGTTCCAGTACGATGCCTTCATCTCCTACAGCTCCAGGGACGAGGCCTGGGTCATGGGAGAGCTGGTGTCCCGGCTGGAGAGGCCGGTTG
>OMKZ01017590.1:0-10936 GCA_900302535.1 Neoniphon sammara
CACACACACACACACACGCACACACACACACACACACACACACACACACACACACACATATACACACACATCAGTGTCCTATCTCTCTTGCTGCTGCCTGTCTACCCCAGCTAGGCTAACGCACAGGCCCATTTACAGTAATGAGTTTGTCCTGAAATATTTAGCAGCACATCCCCCAGGCCGCCGCTTTAGAGCCACTTAGAGCACGTCAAGTTAAAGTCAACATTATTTTAAAGGGGGCACCTAACAGTCAGCTGTAAAGGAAACATAATAAATTAAATAGGTACATATTCTAAGATCACAATGCTGCTGAGAGTGATCTAATGCGTGCTCAGGGGGGAGCATACGACTACTGTGCAGCCATGCTGCCCTAATGCACTGCATTGCTTTGACAAATTTTCTTGCTTACACAAAGTCCCTGTCTGCGTATAGACAGGCCGTAACGATATTCCTACCAAATGTGGGAAGCTTTAACTCTGTTGAAATGCATTGGTCACTTTTTCTTCAGGGAAACACATAGACATAATGTCTTCATTAAATATGTTGTGAAAGTCTGCATGGTAGCTACTGTGCAGCAACTTGGCATCAAGATGAAAAACGCCTTTGTGATTAAACTGAATGAATGAATAATACATGACTTCATTGTGATATTACTTGTTGTTGCTGTTTTGTGGAATAAGGCTAATCATTCAGCTGTATTACCCTGAGCTACGAGTCAATTACTACAAATGAAAAAACAAGACAATATTGTCACGGACAGTAGGAGCGGTTCATAATATGTGGCCTACTGTATTCCAGCTGTCCTGATTCCAATATACTTACTGCTGTACTAAACATGCATAGTGGGCCAGCTGACTCTCTCTCTCTCTCTCACACACACACACACACACACACACACACACGTTGGCATTCTATGTGTCGTGATTATTTTACAGAAAACAAATGTTTTAATTACAATAAATCCAACAGTCTTAAAATGAAAAATATGAGTAATTAAAAAAAATGCTAGCCTATTTCATTCTCAACTGATGATATTTTATGATATTTTATATATCTCTTCTAGACCACAAATGCAAGTTGGTACTGTGAGGGTGAGCAATCAGTCAGAGATCTGGGGCTATAGCGTCTTAAAATAGCAGTGAAGAGCACAGACCTGAGTGATAGTAAAGTTTAATGGCATATGACCTTACCAGTGACCCAAGATTAGTGGAATACTCTTAGTGAGAGATTTTGTACCGAATTGACTGAGACCTCTAGATTTGTAGATTTGTAGCTCGCTGGAGCAAAAAGTTTATTTTCTGTACAACAAACATTTACTATTGGTTTGCTGAGCGTGACAGGTGCTCTGTTCCCCTTCAAATGCCATTTATACTGACACACACATTGCATCACTGTAAAACAGACATCAATTCAGTGTATTGTTTACTGACATTCTGAGCGAAGCAAAAGCACAGTGTGTGAAGCCTACCTCTCTTAGATTTGTCCCCAGAGTCCGAGGAATGTTATGATGAATCCATCTCCAGTAGGTTTAGTAACCAAGAGGCAAAATGTGTAATAAATTGTAGGCTTATGAGCAGTCACCCATTTCTGAATATAATCTGGAAATACAAATCTATATCTCAAAACAAAAGGTAAACCTGACAAAACCTAAAACAATACGCCACAACATCAGACTGCGTTCAACTGCATTTTCATTAAAACATTTTGAAATCTCAAAATCTCAGAAATCTCAAAGCATGAAAAACGCTGTCGCTACAAATATCAATACTACGCTGCCTTTATAACATAAACCACATTTCACGCAGTCTCGACATTAACTTTACGCTTTCATAAGTGTTTTTTCTAGCAAAGAGTACGTGTGTTCAAGACCGAAAACAGAAATAACGGCAAGTAATATCACAAGACATTTAGTTATTTCCGGTACCGAGAGCGTCCGTGACAACCACCCGGAAGTAAATCCAGAAAGTTTCCGCTTGCTGGAAGAGTCCAACTGGTGACGAAAATGGGGGAGTCATTTACATAGCGTTGAATTAATACTGGCTTGTGTAAATACCAGACATTCTGGTAGACAATGAATAAATCTAAAGGTTATTTCTGTCTTTTTGTTTCCACTAAAAATCAATTTAATTGTTGTTAATGCGAACAATACGCATACAAATATGAATCGCCCACCTCTCCCAAACAGCACAGCTTCCTATACTGTGAACACCGAAGTCTTTTGCTGTCAACTTTTGGGGTTGGTCGGGCAGGACAGATTTGAGAAGCAATAGAAAGATTTGTAATCATTGATAAGAAAATCTTTACTATAAGTTTATGCATAAAGTAAAATGAATTATACGTAGCCAAACACAAGTCGGAACGGAGTCGAGCATTGATCATGCTATTGGCTGATGTTGTCAACGTCATAATTTTAGCGCGCCAGCAACACTTGACAGTTGGGACACTGTCATCAAATGCATAAGAGAGGTACATGTCCATCAGTTGTATTCGTTATGTTTCTACAGAAATAATTTACATAGCCAAATGAGCAAGAATCAATATAGAAAGTTGTCCATTTAATTCACTATGAGCGATTGTTACTTGGGATTCAGAGCCTACAAGTGCCAGGAAGCATTTGCAGACCTACAGCAATGTTTGGCTTGCGTGCTTTTATTAGTATCCTCAGCAGTACATATGGCCTCTTGCAAATGAAATGCCGCAGCATAATATGCAAATGGTCGAGGGCAAAACGTGAGACTGGGTAGATGGCATTCTTCCAGTCGCTCCACTGCTTTTATGTTGTGGTGAAAACCAATGCAAGCCATGCAGCCCAACACGAATTCCAACATTATTTTCGTGGATGAATTGTGTGAACCCGCCACTGCCTGTCTCCCAGACTTCTAGACTCACTTTTGTCACATCTGTCTCTGCTTCCACTTCCCTCTGCAGGATGGCGAGCTTCACATATGTGTTTCAAATCTCTGGGATCAAGACTCGCACGAAGAAGCGAAAGTTGGTCCATGGCATCCAGCAGCTGGGTGGGAAATACATTGGTGGCTCAGTGAGTAGAGTACAGCTTTGTAAATAAAACAGTAGATGGGTTTTAGTGTTTTGTGCAGCCTGTAAAATATTCAGCCAAACATTACATCTGTGGGCCTTATGATGGCCTAGACTGACTGTCTTTTTCGATAGCCAACCTAGTAGCCTTACTCTAACCTTATCCTCTGGAGACCCTAAATCTGTTTTCTGTGAGTTACTGTAACAGCAACATTTTCTGAAAAGCATTTGTATATGGTTCATACTGCTAACAGTGTTGAAATATATTGATTTAACAGTGCTGGTATGGTAGGTCCTGTCCCATTAATAGGAAAATAGTATGGTATAGGTATTTATGATTTTGGGAAGCAGGAAAATGTACTATGTGGCTGTCAGGTAGACAAGTTCATTCATAAAACATACAAACAGTCAGTGACAGATGCATGAAGTTTGAAGAATGAGCCTAATTTGTTGTCAGAGCTTGATAATTTATTTTTTTACTCATTTCATCCAACTGTCACTTGACTCCTGCTACAGTTTCTGTGTCATATAGATTGGTTTAGCTGGTTTCTATAGTCTACAGACTTCTAAACCTTTTCCCTTGCCTGCTGCATGTGAAGAGTTTCATTCCAAAATGAGATTTCTGCCATTTGGAAAACATGATGACTGCTCTTAAAAAACGATTGCTGATATGAAAGGAAAGCACAGTGTGCGTTATTAAAGTTATGAGTCATCTTAACTCTTACAAGATAGGTTTTATAACATATAACATAGACCTGTGGTTTTTAGATGTTTACTGCTGAACTAAAGGTTTCTAATACGGGTTTATAGTGTTTTTAACTTAACCGTTCATATGGGATTTTGAAAAGGTTATCTAGGTTTGTGTAGATGGAAACGTGTGATATAAAATGACTCTGACTGTCACACTTAAATTTTAAATCTGCAGTGCCTTTCCTGCAGGAACGTCTATGACAAATGAAAACAGACCTGGTTGTTGTTATGTGTTTGTGTTGTGTCCCTGCCTTTTATTATTGTGTGTTTCCTGTAGTCTGTGTGGACAATGTGTTTCGCAGTTCATATCGAGGTAATGGTTTTCTTCCAGGTCTATCAGCATGCCTCCACCCATCTCATAGTCCCTCGGGTTTTGTATAGTGAGAAGTTTTTGGCAGCCTGTGCCGCAGGTCAGTGATGATTGCAATAATGCTAATGAATGTTTAACAACACAAATACACTCTTACTCGCCAAATCATATTAAGATCATTCATCCAGCAAACCTATTGTGTAACATTTTGGCTATCCTAGCAGGCAGAAGCTCACAGTTTATTGAAATATCTAGATCAACACAACACAGACACACTCCCTTTCACTTGATTTGATTGTGACAGTTTAAGTATTTTATATCCTGTTGCCTCTTCTCCTACCAGGGAAGTGGGTTGTGACTCCAGACTACGTGTTGGACAGCGCTAGGAATGGCTCCTGGCTCACAGAGGGACCTTATGAGGTGGCCATTTACCCGGGCACAGCCACTGCCTTCTACCCCGTCAGGCAGTGGAGGGAGAGGGTGGCCAGCGGGAGTCTGGCAGGGGCCTTTCAGGGCTGGCGGGTTCTGCTCATAGTCCAGGAGCCCTCCCGAAGGGCCATGTTCAAACGGTATGATGTAACACAAATATGTTGGCCTGGGTGATATGGACAAAAGCAAATATCACAATATATTTGACCTGAAAACCTCAGTATCAATATAGTAACCACATTATAGGGATGTTAATTAATGATATATTTACACACCAGAGATTTTGATAAACAGTCATTAGTTATGTGGATATGATGACCAAGCCTTTAAAACCATGAAAAGACACTGATGACGCATCACATTATTATGATATCCAAAATCCAAGATATTTAGTCTCATATCACAATAGTATTATATTGATATCACCCAGCCCTAGTATACAGTTAAGGTAACCTACTTAACATCTGTTTTTCCACTCTGAAATGCATCCACATATAATTTAAATGCTATTAAATGATTTGAATCCTGCTTTCCTGTACTTCCAGGGTCCTGAAAGCAGGCAGGGCCAAAGTGTACCACTGCCCGCCTCCCCCTCATGCAGTCATCACTCATGTCATGGCCAAACCTGTTACAGAGAACTGCAAGACCCACAATGCTCCCTGCTACCCTGTCACCCACATTGTCCAGCATCTGTTTGGGGTAAGTGATCGTTTTATGTAAGACAGCAGGATTTAAAACAGCATTGCCCTGCTTCTATGGCCCATTGTCTTGGAAATGTTTGAAAAAGTAAAAATAAATAAATAAATAAATAAATAAAAATAATAATAATCATAATAATAATGATAAAATAACCTTTACCCTTTTCTTTCTCTTTGACAGAGCCGTTGTGCTGATATGAATTTCGACATAGAAGATGATCAGCCAGGAGAGGCAAAGGAAGCTGCTGATGTTGTCTTCTCTGAGCTTGAGACAGAGCTCAGGGAGCACTTCATCAAACGGGAGGTGTGTTTCTGCGTGTGTGTGAGTGTGTGTGTGTGTATATTACACACGCTTTGAGACTTAGGTTCTCATCACTGTTGAGTGAAACCTCGACATTGCTTGGATCCCATTCTGCTCGGCGGTCACTTGAATGACTGCCTTGACTGCATCATAAGTGCGTACCTATTTGACATTGTTAATGGGGTCTTTTTCTACAGGGGCAGACCAGACTTGTCTTCCCTGAATTTCTGGGTTACCATGACCCGTATCGTCCACACTCACAGGTAAGACACACACACACACTCAAGCTCAGTACGATACACCTCTAAAATAACTGTGTTTCAGCGAGAAGATCGGGTCATTCAATTTACTTTATGTCATATGTTTCAATGGAAAGTGACATCTAGAGCAAGGACGCATCATACACAGGTCACCGATTTAACCAGCGCTGTCAGCTGATCTGAGAGTTTTGATTGGCAGGCCTATTAACAATACTCTCCACTGTCCTGTCCATACCTTACCCAAGTGGATCTCCATCAGATTGCTATTATAAGTGCTCATGTATTTCTATTCTGTACTTTTTGACTCCGTATGCTATTTGCCAATAACTGACAGTCAGAAATGACCCGCAGGAACTTTGGATGCCCGTTCGGTTCTTGTTCTCATTACCCTTCGACCCCCCCCCCCCCGCCTCGTTCTGTCTTTTTCTTTGCATGTCATATCTTCTCCTCCTTCCCATCTATCTCTTTCGTTCCCCATCCCTTCCTGTCTTTATTCCTCTAGGCGGCGGAAGCAGACTTCAGCAATGTTGGCAGTATGATAGAGTGTGGTCTCTTCGTTGAGGCGTTGGACTCCATCAGAAGTGCTCTGTTCCCAGGCGTGCTGCCACCGGCGTCGTACCTGGTCTCCCTCATAAAGTACGCTCTGCAGGTAGGACCAGAACTACCAGGCCAACTTCCTGCCTGTTTCTAGGAATTTTCCTTTTTGGTGTTATTTGGCTAGAATTTGTTCCAGTGTTGGAAACACGAATTCACATTCTTGAATAAACCTCATTGGTCTGTAGTAACATCTAAAGAAAGCCCCATTTAAGTTTCATCTCTTGTCTTTTCTTCTACCTTCCAGGGTGACGCGGCTTCTGTCTTCCTTAGAAATCTCCAGCAGGTTTTGCATCGCCTGCTAATGACCAACCCTCCCTGGCTGGCTCCCACTACCATAAAAAAATATTTTAACCAGGTGTTGCAGTGTCCACACTGTAAGATGGGGCCCTGGCCTTTTTTAGAGACAGCCATCAGGTAAACATCTTAACTTGTTGGATGATTTTTTTTTTTTTTTGTCAAAGTATTCAGACACAATTTGTATTGCTTAGATATCAGGAGAGAGATTAGTGCTGAAACAGTTTGTCAATTGATAAAGTGGTCAGTTAAAAATAATTCATAGATTAATCAGTAGTGCAGCTGCTGACCTAAAACAGACAGATACACTCCATTCAGTTTGAGACCTTGTATCATGATTATTATACAGAAACATTTTCTCATATTTTTCGTTTCTCCATATTTGTGTTTTCTTTCCAGTTACTGTCTGTCCAGTGAAGACACCTGTCACCCGCTCCCTGGTCCTGCCCTGCCCACACTGCTACACTTCTATAGTGACATCCTGGCATTTGTCCTCAAACTATTCCAGGGGGAACTACACTCTGTCACCACTGGGTAACAACTTAGACAGATTATTATATTTGACAGGGCTTCCTGTTTTGTCTTTATGTTCAAATAATTGGAATTAATGCATGTTTCTCCATCTTCATTATTGACCGAGACTCAGACCTACTAGCATGGTCAGAGTAAAAAAGCTAAGGAATGCTTTATAGAGAACTATAACTAACCCGTCTGAGGCTTCCCATCTGCACTGCTGTCAGAGTTAGAACAGAATCATTTCATTTGTTTAATATTGAAACTTAGAGAAAGTATTATAATTTTCTATGCTCATAAACAGTCTCCTCCACACCCACTCTGTAACCTAGACATCTTTTTCCCTGCCCTTTTTTTGTTTTTTGTTTTTTTTTTGGCCATTTTTAATGAAAGAGCTAATCTTTTTCTCTTTACATCAAAGCTTTTTCAGTTGTGATATCCCTCCTTTAATTCACCCTGCACTTTCTCTGCCTCAGGGACTCTCTGCTGCCTCAGGGATCCGGAGTCTCTCAGGCTTCGGCGTCAGGCTCTTTGCTCTATTCAACCTTCTGGACTGTGTGGGAGCGCTCCACTTTGTTGTCCCGGCCTGTGAAGCGGCTGACCCAGCTCCTGGTGCAGGCTGCAGTCTGGGAAAAGGCCACCATAGAGGTAAATGCTGCGGAGCTTGGGAATGGTCACTCGTTGTTTTTTTTTTTACTTTTTTATGTTCTGGATCCCCAAGTTGACTTTCATTAAGCTGCAGACCTCATTTGAAGTGATTTTGCCTCAGGTACTCTGATATTTTGGTTTATGTTAAGTATTAATTTGTCTAGATGCCGTGCTTGAACACTGACAAATAGATTCAGAGTGATGAGATTAAAACATAAAGTAAAAATAATCACACATTCTCACACAATCTCATACCCACAATACTACTCACGAGGGGGTTCTCATTTTGTTATGGACCTCCTGAAAGCTCCTCAGGGACCCCAGGTCACTAGTCACCAGCATCTAGACAGTAGCCATAGACAGAATGGACAATAGTGGCTTGGGCAAAGTTACAGCTGCACCACCAATGAAAAATGGCTTTTTTCTGATTCTTTCTCAGCAAAGTTACTCTTGCACTGACCATCTGCAGTGTGACAGTGAACCTGTTGATGTTCTTGTTTCCTCCCTGTGTAGGACCAGGCTGACAGAGACTCAAGACAGAAACTGTGGCTGGTCGGGAACCTGCTGGAGCTTCTGTCTGTGTTGGTGGAGTTCTGGTGTCAGCAGCACTTCAGACTGAACCAGAGCCTGGTGGAGAAGAGCCTGAAGGACCTGGCAGAACACGTGGCTGTTATCACCCAGGGTACAGTGTTCCACACAGGAAATGATAGGAAGGATAGCACGGTTATTTTAGTTTCAGTGACATTTGGCTGCACAATTAGAAGTAGAGAATTGTATTTCGCAATTCAGTGTTCTCCATGATTGCTAATCACGTAATTTGCCAGTGCTGCAGTATTTCCAGTTCCCATGAAAGTGCCAGTGTGGTTTATCAAATGCCTGCATGCATGAGTAATCACAGTGCCTTTGACTGTGCACTGTTCATACACGACCAAAACAAAAGTTACGTTTGGAAAGCAGAGGGAAGTTTTCTTTTCCTTTTTTTTTTTTTTTTTTTAAGCAATGACAAGTAAAGTGGAGCGGAATATATATATATAGAGAGAGGGAGCTCCTCTTCTGAAGTCTGAACATGAAAACATTGTTTTAATCTAATAGAATCAAAAAGGAGTTCACACACCCAAAGTCCATCAAAGTATTCTTTTTTCAGTTTCTTCAATTTCTGTGATTGCATTGCTGTAAGTGCAGAAATTGTAGAAATTGGACGAGCATGTGCGAACTCTTTTTTGATTCAGTTGTTCTGTTTAGTTAGTTCCATGCTCCCCATCACTTTGGTTGAGAGCGCTGATTTTTGCTCTTGATCTCTAATATTGTTTCAGTTCATGTTAGTAGATCATCATCTCTCATTATGATTATTTATTGGCTGATAATGTACGTCACGTCTGTAAGTCACAGCATTTGTCAGCTTGATGGCCGTTGCTCTTTCAAAATGACTCAGTGCAAACAGTTTCCCATTACGTCCTCAGGCGGCGTTTACAAATCACCGTTTAAACAAGGTTCTTTTGACAATGTTAATGGCAATTTTTTTTTTAAATGCTCGTCATAAAGAACCAATTACATATTTCATTGCATCTATATTAAATTAAGCTATTCCAACGGATTTTTAAAATTTTTGCATGGTTATTTGTGAGGATATACTGACATTTATGGGCTTCTTTCCCCATACTGGCAGCCATATTCCCTGAGTTCACAAAGCATTCTGGGAGGTTTGTAGCCTGAAAATGCTGGAGGGTCATCTGTATGAAAAGGGTCTGGCTCACACACTAAGAACATAATATATACATGGTCCAGCCATATACTAGGTTTTGACTTAGTCTTGTCTCTATTAATAACACGTAATGGGATTCTACAGGCAGTGCACATACAGTACATGTTCAGTTACATTTGTTCTCGAGTTATATTTATTATTTTAATGTTGTAAACAGTGATCACAACAAGAGTAATGTAGTAACAGTGAAAACAATAATTTGTGTACCACACTGAAACACACTTTTCTAAATTTTAGGACTGTTTATTTTTATTTATTTATTTATTTATTTTAAATCAATAATTGCTATTGACAGTATGTGATCTGGTGTTACCTGCTGACACATATTTCCTGTGTTGTTTTCTTCAGATGTGTCTCCTGTAGTTCTGGTAGAGCTGGTTGTCAGGATTCCCTCTACCAGGCTGAAGTTGGTGACGGCAGATGCCGTATTCAGGAGTCTCTGCTGCAGAAATGGACTCCCAGTGGGAGATGAACCCCTCTCTCTCAGGAAGATGGTGTGTGCCATTTTTTTTTTTTTTTCATTTGATTTCCCATTACCTGCCACCCAGGAAAGCTCATTCCTTTCATCATCTCTTTATTTTACATAATCCACAGGCAATTTGCCATTGATAGGTTTTGTTGTCATAATTTGGAGCAAACACCTTTTACTTGATACGATTCACAAGAGTAATGTGTTGCTTAGTTTAATAAGGTCATCAAAAGCCCTGAAAACACTGGCTGTCTGAGCAGTTTGTGATTGATAGACAGTGTTTAAAAGAGAAATTTGGAGAGAGACTATTTGGCCTCTTTTTCATTTCAATTACTGGAAAATTTCCTTTGCATTGGAGGTGGCGATACTGAATGTGAGAGCTTGCCAAGTCATAAAATGCTCATAAAAATACAGACACAGTCACACTCAAAACACATAAAAAAACACACATCGCACACATAAAAACACGCAATTCTAAAATAATTGATTTGTATTACTTATTCACATGTTTTTGATTTACACAGTAGTTTTAATTATTAGCATGTTTCTGTGTAATGGTAAAGAGTTAATCATAAAAAAATAAAGATTTTTTTTAAATTAGTCAACGGGGCAGTGTGAAATTGATACAGAGTATTTTAATTATGTGCTTCAAAGGCAGAAGACTGTTGATGTGGTCATTGTATTATATCGGGGTGCTATTGAACATCTGGCTTTCTCACTTTCACAGTTGGCGTCTTTGTGCCTCTCTATTCCCCCGAAGACACACACACACATTCACACGTGGCATAAAGAGACTCTCTAACCCATTGTGTGTGTGTGTGTGTGTGTGTGTGTGTGTGTGTGTGTGTAGGTGTTGTCATGTCTTGTTC
>OMKZ01017591.1:6476-25486 GCA_900302535.1 Neoniphon sammara
GATCTCTTCTCAAAAAAAAAAAAAAAAAAAAAAACACAGGCAGTTCCACAAGTCCAGTTCTTAAAGACAACATGAAATAGCATGTCGGAAGTGTCTTGCTTCTGCGATTCAAAGCATCTCCGAGTGAAGCGTTAGCATAACACGGGGAGGAATCACTCAAAAGTGGGTTGGGCTGGAATGAAGCAAACATGGAAAATGATTGAAGAAATGGATGCTAACTTGCATTCAACTGAGGGGGAGCACTCACTTTCTTCAACACTCCGATATTGAAGAAGAAAGAAGAAGAAAAAACCATCAGAGTGGAGGACATTTGCTGTTGAAAAATCTGATATCACTGGCTGGGATTTTATGGAAGCCTACTGTTAAATGATGCAGCAACCACTAAAAATTAGCTGTTTTTAAGGAAGTAAACATAACGGATTTAATATAAAAAGTACAAGAAAATTAAAAAAGTGATTTTTTTGGCATGTATTGTTAAATGGGTGTATGCTAGGATATGGAAAATTAGCTAACAAGGTAAAAAAAAAAAAGAAAAGAAAAAAGTTATTTTTCACTTCATTTTGTCTTTAAGTAATTTCTTGACCGTTTTATCCATTATAATCCTCCTTTGCCCCTCCACAAACATTCAGATTTCAGACAGGCAGCGCAGCAAGACACCTATTTCCGAGCACGCTGTTTTGCCAGTCGCTTCATGAAGCAGCAGGTCACCGTGGCGATGATGACGATGCCCACAAACAGGGCTGAGGAGACTCCGATAACCAAGGGGATGAGGAGGAGGTCAGCAACTGGGGAAGAGAGGAAATGAGACAGGGAAATATAGATAGAACGGTCATGATGGAGAATGATGTTTGTACAGCAAAACTATTACAAAACCCCCTAAGATTTACTATTTTCCTGCTTCAAGTGAGAAAGACACAGTGGGTTTAGTTGTAATCTCTATATCTCAGTTGCAATTTGAAAGATATGCACATGAATTGTCAACTAAAAACTATGACACTATTATCACTATAATCCAATTACAGCTGAGGGAGAGACAAGACACAACCAGGAACCTGTACTGTTCCTTTAAGGAAAACTGATTTCCTCATTTTTTAGACAAACCTATACTATTAAAATATCACATTTCGATGTCTGGCAAGGTTTTCAGCACTTTGACCCAAACTGAATAAATTTAGTCTCAACCTGGAACTCGTCCTGTTAGACCAGAAAGAAGGTCATCAACTCCTTTTGGGGCCTATAATTTATGTAAAGCTGAGCTCAAGTGCACTGTGCTGGACATATCACTTCCTTGTAATTGCATGCGACTTGAATATGGGCCATTCTGCTTTGACATAAATTGCTCTGACTTCCTTTTGCATTAATATGCATCCTGGATGGCTGGATTGTAAAAGAACAGAACAAAAAAGGCACAGAAGTGTAAAGACACATCGAAGGTCCAGTCATCCAAACCAGTGGTCACATGAGACACATGGCCGGCTCGACACTTAAGCCTACACCTGTCGCTTGTGTGAGCAGCGCATCAGCAACATTCATGAGACCTCCATTTGTGACCACATGGGCTCCATTTTAGTTGTGTTGTAGCTCAAAAGCATAAAATCGGGGCGGCCCGGTGGTTCACTGTGTAGAGTGCGTACCGCATATTATTACCGTGACGGCGTGGGTTCAATACTCACGCCATTTGCTGCATTATCATCCTCTCTCTCTCTCTCTCTCTCCCCCAGACAAATTTTCAGCAACATGCAACAAAGACAACTGTCTTACAGTTGTGTAGGGTACCAGTCATAAAATTTGAATGTGGCACCTCTCAGGTCACTCTCACACCTGCCATGTTTAGTCGGTTTGAACTGAAGCCTGGCATCTTTACCTCCTCCAGATGTAGGAAGCAAATCAAACACGTCTCCGGTCATACCGACGTCTGACTGCAGCACGTCTTTTATGGGAAGAGTAGATGAACATATTGTTTGTAACCCAGGGCCTTAACAAGCGTTGGCGCTGAGTGACATCTTCCAAACGTGTTTGGAGGCAACATCGCAGCAGGATTACTGCCAGTATGATAGGCATGTGATACTGGCTTGGTGTTGTCTGTGCTCAGTTGATTTACATGAATCCTAGACTTTCGTGAGTACGTTTCCTCTCACGCGTCCACAGCAAAGGTTTTCTATTTTGTGGTCCACTTAAACCAAAAATAAAATTTCGCTCTGATTCGGATCAGGAAAATGAACAAGGCTATGGTCATTACAAAAATACATAAATAACAGCAGCCTCTTACCTCGAGCGTACAGGTAAACTGTCACAGCAGATGACTCGGCTTTAGCCCCGGTGTTGTACCAGCCTCCATGCGGGTCCTGCCCCCACACCTCGGCTTGGCACACATATAGACCCTGGTCACTCACGGTGGCCGAGTGGACCCTCAGTCTGTAGCTGCTTGCCGACAGGCGGTCAATGCTGACCTCGCTGCCGTTGGCGTAGATCTGTGCAATGCCCTCGTACGTGAGAGTAGCCACCAGCCTCGGTTTGTCCTCTACCGGGGGGCTTGGAGAAGGCGCTTCAGATGGGCTGTTCTCTCCTTTGGTGATGACTGGCTCGGGGATTGGCCGCTGCAGCCACTGCACCTGCACCTGGGCAGCGCCTGTGGTTGTCACGGTGACATTGCAGATCAGGGTGATGGTGCTGCCTCTTTTCAGCAGGGGGCCACGAGGAAGTTGGGCCACAGCTGAAACCAGCACTTCTGTAGAAAGCAGAGACAGCATTCAGACAGCAGTTCCTGTTTGTTTCGACTGATAAGAAATATCTGACTTGACAGAAATCTAAAAACGATGGGAGACTGGGCTGTATGTCTGGTTCTGTGGTCAAGTGGACATTTAAAATTTTCTGCAAGGTCATCATCATTTAGCAAGAAGCAAAACTGTTGATTTAAGACATTTTGACTAACCTAGAGCCAAAGAACCAGTGGAATATCACAGAAAAATCAAGACTTTATCCTTTGTGCCTCACTTTCCTCATTCATTAAAACTTTGATTCATTGCTGATAAAATATTAAGTAACACTTGTCACAATATGAATCAAGAATTTCAAATTATTTCTCAGACAAACAATACATGTATCCCAGGGCAGATTAGCTGACTGACAGTGTAAAGAAAAAAATTGTCTACTCAACATCAAATCAGTTCTTTTTGTACATCATGACTCAACAGACATGTATATTCGTCATCATGGGCTATGCAATCCTTTCAGATCATAAAACACTTGTTTCCCCACGTTTGTTATGGGGAGTCAAATAATCCTTTTAAGTCTAATTTACTCTTGTTTCAATTTACTTTGTACAAACATCTCAGCAAGACTAGACAGGCCTAGTCGGCTCCGATTCCTCAGTGAGACATTGATTTCCTTATGTATAAAGACAGTTAATTCAATGCAACAGGCAATCGATCAGTCAGGTGAAGTATTTAAATGCAGCAGAAGCCTTTGCATGATTTTTTGGGGTGCCTCTTACCTTTTGTCTTGAGGTTGACAGTGACTCCCTCTGACCTCTGGGTGAAAGTGGCAGCAGTGGACGGGCCGGGGTTTCTCCTGCCGGCGTACACGCTCACAGTACAGCGATACACGCCTGAATCAGCGGGACGGGCCGAGAACAGCTTCAGAGTGTACCTCCCCTCTGCTACTTTCTCCATCGAGCCTCCGCTGGCCCGGCTGAGGTCGTCCCCCCAGCTGACCACACCGTCTGGGCGTATCCGGGCCACCTCCACCTCCGAATATGTGACATACCATAAGTGCCACGCATGACATACCACATGAAAACTGGTCAATAAGTTTAAGAACACACAATACCTCAACTCCTCCAGACGCAAATACGTCGCTGCTCACAGAGCCTCTCTTCATCCACTGAACCAGCAGGCCCGAGGTCCCCCCAGATGGCAGCCCCGACACTTCACAGGTCAGGCTGAGAGGGGAGCCGACCTGCAGCGTCACCTCACCTCTGGGAGACGAGGTTACACTCAGAGACTCGGCTGGAGGGAAGAATACGGGGAAAGAGAGAGAGCAGAAATTCTTCTTGGTACTGGCCGTTAAAAAAAAGACATTTAGACTTTGTGACACTAAAAATGTCCAGTGGAACCAACACAAAATTTAATATAATTTCTGTTAAACCTGGGTGGCTGCTCCATATGATAGCACACAAAAGTGGGAGATAATCCGGGTTACCACCTGACACTGAAAACAATGTCTGTGTAAAATAAATCACAATGGTGAAGTTGTGGGAAAAAAATGGAAAATAATAAGACAAGAAGGGCAGGTTAGGACAACCATATTTAAACATAAGCTCTTGTCACTCCATTGCTCAATAATGAGATCAAAGTCCTCTTTAAGGGCTACATTTAATTAAATTTATCAAATTCTGTTTAAAAGAACACTATTCTATGACCTGACAACAGAAATTTTATTATGACTGAAAGGGTGAAGTCTCATATGTGTCAATTCACCCGCTACCTTACATGTACAAGAAATGACTTGATGTGATTGGTGCAGGGATACAGGTCAACACCTACAAGTGCAACTTTGTTTCATTAATTGCTATAAATGATAAATGTTCAATTATAATCACTCCCACTCTGGTATTGCTACAGGGTCAGACATTGGTCCATTGTAAGCAAGGCCTCGTTTAACCACAACACTTCTCTAAAGAAAGATCTGATGAACAATGGACGCATTATTTAAATAATTGGTCAACACAAAAGGAGAAATGCTCGACCATTGTATCAGACAGACTACAGGGTCCAGAAACCATTACAGAACTAAGTGTCTGAAAGATAACAATGCATGCATTGATAAACTCCTAAGCTTCAACCTCAGTAAATTTTATTGCTCAAGAATAAGACATTTCACCTCACTGACTCTTAGCTCCAACAGACACAGACCTCAGATGAAGAACCTAATCAAATTAGCTCATTTTAAGCTTATGATTTCAATTTAAATTCATATGAACAGATGCAAAGCCATGAAAGTCATGCCATAAGTTTGAGGTTTTCAGACTAGTTAGTTAGAAAAAATACTTGAGACAGGACTGCTGGACACAATAGTGCTAGTCATCTTGGTCTGACAGAAAAACAGGAACCCTCTTTGCAGTATACACTGTTTGGATCTACACAAACTCCATAATCTGAGCAAAACAGCAGGGCGTGCAGTCAGTCAGTCAGACGCCCAGCTATCCACCTATCAAAGCCCGTCTAGCAGTCAAAGAGAGAGCTAAACATCTAGCTCGTCAGTCAGACAGTTTGGCAGTCTGACACCAAACTTCCTAGTCAGTTAGTCATCCATCCATCAATCCATCCAGACAGTCACTGCCCAGATAAATGAATCAGTCAGGCCAGCTAACCATGGATCAGCCATCCATGCAGGCAGCCAATCAGCAATTATTGAGCCAGCGGACAACCGAGGCAACAAGTTGTGCACATACATGTAGCCAGTGAGTTACTCAGCCACCTGTCATGTAGCAAGGAAATTGGTCAGTCAGTTAGTCAAACATTCAGTTAAGCAGTGAATAATACAGCCAGCCAGGGCTTGTGATTCTGGAAAAAACCCAGTGTACTCAACAGCTTTGCAAGAGCAGGCCTATTGGCATCACTTCCTTGGCAACACCAGAGAAATAATCAAGAGCCATAAACTGACAAGCAGATACCAAACTTAAGTTGTTTCTCAAGTCTTGGGCTTGCAGAGTGTTAATCCAAACACCATTTGTTGGTTCTGGATGCTCTACAAAGCATTTCCGTTTAGTGGGATTTGCTTCTGTATTTTAATGTCTGTTTTTATTTTTTGTAACTAGAGCTCCTGAGCAGCCAAGCTATATTCTGCCTTTTGTTTAGTTGACTGTTTAACAAATGAACCGTAATTCTTTTTTTTATTCCTGACTTCTTGCAAATGCACAATGCATGAACACTGAACGCTGCACAAACAAACAGCTGCTGAGCCATGTGCACATTATAGCCCTGGCATTTGGCCAAACAGAGCATGTTCAGCCACGGTGATTTCTGACTGCAACACACACAAATGTCGACACATTCTGGCGCAGCGATTCAGTTACACTGACCTAGTTGCTGAACAGTCAGATTGCCAATTTCCAGGGTCCTCTGTGCGATCTTCTGCCATGACCCGTCAGGGTCCAGAATCCACTGCGAGGCCTCACAGAAGTACGACCCAGTATCCTCCGGCTGCACCGCCTTCATCTTCATCACGTACAAATCCCGTCCACCCTCTCCGTTCCTCTTCTCCACCGTGATCTCTCCGTCATCGTACCGCTTCTTGTAAGACCCGCTCCGTCCAGGCGTCACCGCCAGCAGTTTGTCGATGGAGATGATCTCTCTGACGGTGCTAACCTCTCCACCTGCTGCGCTCGCCGAACTCTGTCCGCCGCGCTTCCCAAATGTGACGGACAGGTGGGTGTGCTGCCTGGATTGGACGCCGGCGGAGCACGTCAGCGTTAATTCTGCCCCCTCGGGCATGGGCTGACCAGTAAGTGAGCGGGAATAGCTGATCTGGAGTGTGTCAGGGATCACTATGGGAGCACAAAGGGACACAGACAGACAATAATGATAAAGCGACCTGCCACTGGAGCCAGATGGGACACTAAATATGCCAAGTTTCATTTCTATTGCCTGTGTGCTGCTTTATTCTTTCTATGTTTAGAAACACCAAAGCAAATCACGAAATGGGGCTGCTGAGAGCGTATCCAAGCCTTTTACTCCCATTGGCTTTGGGCGCCGCTTTGGCAAGGGGTGGATTAGTAGGCTATTACGACGATAACATACTTCAGCTGCAAAACGAATGCCCTGCCTGTAAACTTAAAGGAGTGGCACACAAAAACGATGAATAAATAGAATCATTGGATATATGTTAACTGCTAGTGTAGAAATTACTTACAATTTTTTTTTTACAGCTTGACCAGATGTATGTATGTACACGGCAGAAGAGAGTGAGAGAGTGAGAGGAAGGCAGAGTACAAAGTCCAGATGGATAGTATAAATAACAGCCAGGGACGAGGAATGCCGTCATGCGCCAGCTGAGACACAGAGTATGATTGTTAAATGAAAAATGGCATCCATCTGGTCAATGTAGCGCCAAGCGGTTCATAAAATATTCCTGCGTGCTTATCATACTGTAACTCCACGATGGAACCTGAACACCCCAGTCGGCTGGTTTCCATTTCACGTCAAAACAGAACCTTTCATCTGCAGTTGCAACACAACCAGGAAAAAAAAAAAGCACGTCTTACCTTTGACAGCAACAGAGGCGCTGTAATTCCCCTGGAAGGTGCTGTCCGTGCTAGGGGTGTAGCACTCGAATTTTCCCTGGTCTTCAGGACGGAGCCTCTGGACCACCAGCCTGGCCTTGTCTCCCGAGTCCCTCTCCACCCTCACCTCCCCCGACCGCACCCTGGACTGGTATGGGGCGTAGGGGAAGCCTTGGTCCCTGGTGGACACGACCCCTATCTGCCTCCCACCGGCGTCCTCCCTGTACAGGAACCACTCAAACTCCTGGGTGCGTGGGCCTTCGTACCCCGAAACCACACAGGGGAGAGAGAGGGGGAACCCTGCCACGCGGTAGATGGGTCCAGTGGGAAGAGTTACATCGCGGCACACAGCGTACTGGAGTGCTGAGGAAGAAGAGAGGTGTAGGGAAGGTGGGGGAAGAGAAATGAGCAGATAGAGCCAAATATAGACGAGGCAGGAAATAGAGAGGAAATAGTAACAATGTCAATTTCAATGGGTCAGCGTCTTGCCTTCCAGCATGTTTGCTACATAGATTCACTTATCGATATTCTGGGCTGATGACTGGCTAACAGGAAATCAATACATTAGCACAGCGGTGGAAAAACTCTAGATCTGGGCCAGCTGTGTGTTAGCCTGAATACAATGGCATGGCCAATAAACAGAGGGGTGATTCTAACAACGAGCCACATAATTTACTCTCTAATATTTTTTGTTGATTTAAAGGTGCACTATGCAGAATTGCTAGGGGCTGAATTAAATGAGGACCCTTTAGACTCCATTGACAAAAACACAGAATACATTTATCAATGAGTCTGCCAACATGGAGAACCATGTAGATTCAACCATCAGATCAACATGCTTATTCCACTTTAAATCGACCCTCTGCAATTTTGCATAGTGCACCTTTAATGTTCAGTAGACGACTGCTTACACAGGATACTGGTTGTAGGCAAGACACGGTCGGTGGCAGCGTCTCAGAGCTGAGCCCACTGAGGTATGAAGTGTCTGAGTTTCACTGTGCTGTGCTGTCTGGCTGAATACCCACTTCCCCCAAATCTCTCCAAAATAGTTATGGGGTCAGATGAACTAGTGCTATTTCAACAGTGAAACTTCCCATTCATACCTTAAATATTCCAATACTGATACTGACTCAGTCAAACAGGTGGCATTTTACTAGGTAGCATTACAGGGGATTATACATTTTACCCTTTCTATACCTCCCTCAGAACACCATACCTTTTGCGAAGCTACTATAGAGTAATTAGTGCAGCCTTTTTTCAAAGTAAAATCACAAAACATTACATGAAAAAAACATTTCAATTGTATTCCTGTCTCAACTATTTCAATTAAATTTGCAACAGGGAACAGTTTTCCCCAAAGAGTAAGACTTTGCTTTGGGATAGCATCAGGCAAAACCTTTTCGATCTGCTCCACTTATCACATATGGGAGACTGACTTCATAAAGATTTATTATCCTTTCATACTCAAATTAGCTTTTTCACGTAAGAGCACAAACAAATTTTAACTCTTGAAAATAAAGGCACCCATAACCCTGGGGGGAAATGAAAATAGAGCACGAAACAATTGAAAAAATAAAAAATTCACAGGAGACAGAACACGAATAACTTCCCTCTTGTTTTGAGAGGAAGTTATTATATTCTCAAAAACATAATTGATCTTAATCTTAAGCTATAAAAATAAAAGTGAATTCTTAGAATGAACCGTACACATCTTTACAGAGTAAATAAAGGCAGTGCCAAATCTGTTTGGGGTTTATTTACTCTTTACTGTCAGCCCCCCATTAAGTAACTTTAATCAGAAAACTCATTATAACTACATGCAAATGAGATGCAATCACTGTGGAAAAAAACAGCCAACTTAACACCCACCAACTGAAACTAAATAGAGGATCAGGGCCTGTTATACTAACACATCATCATCTACCCCACCTCAAACTGTTGGCTACTTGAACAACTAGAAATACTAGACAGGTGTGTTTTGACACTCCCTGCCTGTTTCTGCAAGACCTGAGAACAAGTGGCACATTCACACACACACACACACACACACACACACACACACACACACACACACACACACAGACCAAGCCATGGCCTGATAACATGCCCATAGATAATGACATGGGAGACTAGCGGGAGGCTTAAGTGGATCAAGGCCTAATTGACATTGGGCTTGGACTGATAGGGCTGGGGGAGGCCACAGTGTGTGACACTACTCAGCACTGCTTCACTTAGTCGGTCTGCAACAGGAGATCCTCAACTGTTTCATCCCAACAGGCACACAGACAGAAGCATGCTGGATCACAATTCCAAGTTAATAAAATTTAGTCACGAGGAGCCCCATCTGAGGAGGCTTTTGTTGTTAGATATGATTTATATAACAAAATTATACTGTAGGCGCAGACTGCCAAACATAATCCAGTCATCCTTATGTTCTCTCACTGTTAGGGCTTGAAATAGTGGAATTACATTATTCATTACTTTGCTCCCTGAAAGCCTCTCAGGGACCCCACTTAGGGAAAGACTATTTTTTTAATAAGCTCAGCAATAATGCATGATCCGTGAGAATAAAGACGGAATTTCATTCGACAAAGGAGATCCGCCTGTCCCATCAGTCACTTCTGCATTTGGACTGAAGGCTGGGGAAGTGGGCTGACAAATGCCCCATGAGAATAAATATAAGACAGCCAGGGCTTTAAAAGAAGCAACGCCAAAACATAGGCACAACGACGGCACCGAAAAAAAAAAAAGATAAGAAATCGAAGGTGCTTCCCACACATCAGACCGCAATTAATAGGAGCATATGTCCGGCTGGCAGGCGTGGGAAACAATCATGCAAATGCACTGCCCTGTGACAGATGGGGACGCTGGTTAGTGATGAGAGGCAGGGAGAAGGCGACTGTACTCACTCCACTGTAGAAATATGAATACTGTTGTTTTTAACGAAGCCATCATCATCTCCCCCCCGATGCCCAGATGGATTATGTCGGCTCAGATTTCGGTCTCTCTGTATTCCTCTTGTCGTTTACCGCCGTTCATAATTCATCCCGCCGTGATGAGCAACCGTCTCCTACGCAAAAGAAAACATCAAATTATTTGTGCAAAAAAACAGACTTCCATCAACAATGTAGCAATGTTTTGATAAGGTGTGTGGGATGGCGAGCTAGCACTGTCAGCTAACGTGCAACGCGAATGAATAAAGAGGGGTAAAGCCCGTAAAATAATTACCTTTCTCATGCACCGTCGCATCTTTGCCAACAAATCGATTGCTCCATGATTTTCTGATAAGTGTGTACACTCGTTTAATTTAGACTATCCCCGCCTCGACCGGCATGCCGTCCAGTCCAGACGTGGGTTAGTTCGCATCACAGGGGGCTGGTGTGTGTGTGTGCGCGTTTGTGTATGTGTGTGTGGGAACTGGGGGTGAGGAGGAGGGGGAGAAGGAGGAGGAGGGGGTGGTAACAAAAAAGGGAGGAGCCTGAATGCAAAACCTCCTGAAAAAGGAAAACAAACGGGAGCCATTGGCCAAGAAAGCGAGGCTGACATTTTGAACCAATAATAATAGCATGCGTTGAAAGCGGTTGAAACAACAACGTGTCTCCTGTGACCGCAGGGCGGCGCCACAGAGCAAGGCAGCGCTCAACCAAACCACCCGCCTTATGTGGCCTTTCCAGGTCAATGATTTAAATCAGAAAAAAGCCTTTTGTCCACTGTGAGAAATTCGGGGACCTTTGTTAGGGTCTAAAATAAATTGTATATATATGCAAAGGCCATAAGAAACCGTGCTGAACAGTGAGCAAGTGTGGAGCAAGTTGGTGTTGTTAGTGAAGCAGAACTATATTATACTAGAAAAATGGTACTAGCACAACTTTGGAAATGTTCACTATTTAAGGTTAGTGTCTGATAAAAGAAGAAATGTCATTTTGTCCCTGTTGGCATTTAGGGTGGCAGATCTGTAGATAAATTTAACAATGAATGAAAGTACACAGAAAAAAATATATTGCCAAACAAAAGGGTGGCTAATATGTTTTGAGAGTTGTTGGTATGTAGTATGCATTGTTGGTATGCAGTGATGGAAACTATGTACTTTTACTTTTACTTTACTGGAATCAGTATTGAGCCTTCAGGATGTGTCATGGCCCTTATTCAGCAAAACAACTACCTGAGCACTTGACAATCCCAGTGACATACCATGTAACATGTAGATTAGGTTGGTTGGTGAAGGATCAGTGCAGCACATAGCTCATCCTGCCTCATCTGCTTCTACAGGCGTTAGTGATTTCCTACTGTAGGTGTAGAGAGCAAAAGTGATCGCAGCAGCAGAGCAAGAATTGCACCCCTTAGTGCAAGACCAAGCGCGACCACTTGATTTCGTCTCACTTCTATCAAAAGACATATTTTGAAGATGTTTCATCAGTTGTGTTTTGGGGACAAGCACATAAGCAAATTCTCAATTTAACATTGTTTGTTTGTGGACACCTATTTTGGATTTTACCATTTTCCTCATTTCATTTTGCTCCACTGTAATACAAAAGCTATGTATGTATGGAAAATGTAATTTTGATATTGTGGTTTACTGTAGCTACCTAGCTAGCCATGTGAGTACTATTTGTAGTGTGATGGGATAGGATGTGATGATATAGTTAGGCTTGCAAGCTAACATTATTTGTTACTTGCCTAGAGCTAAACTTGGTTGCTAAAGTGTTTCAGGCTACCTCTCATAATATTATTACACTGCAGCAAGAAAAGCAATCTCCATCTTTTTGGCCAAATATGATGCACACACATATTGTTTCTCATAAACAATTAATGTAGGAAAACTGTTCAAGTGGGAATTGCAGCAGCTCAGACCTGCCTGGGGTTAGGTTTGGTTAAAAGTTAAAATGAGGCGTATTAGGGACACCATCACTGTGCATGCTTAAACTTTGCTGCCCTCTTCCCATTGGTTAGAGGAACTAGGAGTCTGGGGAGCTAGGTCCTGCAGGTCCTGTTCAGCTTGGAACTACATCTGGTGTTATTCAAAATCATAAATGCAGCATGTCTTGTGACTACATTGCATGGTCTATTGAGGCTACTCTTAGAGTAAAATGGTAGTTGCCTATCCTTTTCCCAAGATGCCCTTGCTCTTCAGTTTTGAAAGGCTGTCACCAAAACCTGATGTTTTCGATGGTGATGGCACATGTTGACGGGGAATAACCTTAGAATTGATAATTTCTTGAATGAGAACAGTGTGTTTTGTGTGTTAAAACATACTTAACATTTTATAAAAAGCATTCCTCCAACATGCTGAATCATTACAGTTAGAAAGTTTTATACAACCACAAGATGGCGATATGAACTTCTGAAAGCCATGAAAGCCAACCAGTTGTCATACTGAAGGCTCCAACCAGCTACACCAGGTAGGTCCTCATGAACTTTTCTCTTCAAAAAAGAATATGACAGATTTTTTGGTTGTCATCACCACCTCTAGACTGAATCTATAAAATGCTACTGATGCATAATGATGAAATATACATTATGAACACAACTGTTTGTGCAACATATGGGTGTATTCTGGGCAACAACAAGCCCCTGATATCACCCAGCAGCCACTATTCTTATATCCTTCAATCCTCAATCTGCCATATGTGAGGTTGCCATAAAACAATGTTCACAAGCTGTCAGTAAAATAAAACAGTGATAAAACCCAGCTAGCATTTCTGTGGCCTGCAAAGGCATTGCTGCTACATTCCCTCTCTCTCTCTGCTTCAGTCTTTCTTGGATATCTTTCAAAGGAGGAGGGCTAGTCCACTGTAATTAGTTATTTAACTTTTCATACCTACAGTGAAGTAAGGCAAAATAATAATGCTAAAGTATACAATTCGTGTGCAGAAATGAGCGAGTCAGGATTCGGTCCTGTGTAGCCACGAATATGTGGGATGCTCATTAGTGGACTGAACCACTAGGACGCCTCACTCACGGAGGAGGATTTATGCCATCAGAGCACACCTCATTAGTGGTGCCCAGTTCTCCCTTTCCTGTCCTATCTCCTCTCCTATCAACTTATTTTCTCCTTTTCTTTCATTCTTTCCTTTCCTTAACTCCTTTCCTCTCATCTTCTCTTCTCTCCTTTCTTCTTCTCTTCTCTCCTTTCTTTTCCCCTTCTCTTGCGGCAACATGGAAACATGAGGGCCCTGATGACTTCACAATGTGGCTCGGCAGAGAGAGAGGGGAAGTCATTAGGGTATTCTGGGTTAACAAGGCGGCTAGCAGGATATGCCGACTTCAGCAGGAGCTTACACCAGTACTGGGGGATGGCACTCACGCAGAGTAAACTTCCTCCGTCTTATGGCTTCCATGAATCGCAATTTTTAATGGACTTGGACAGTTATAGCACAATGTAGTCTGATCCACTTCCAAGGACATAAATCTCTAAAAGCTGTGCTGATCTGCACACGGTTTGTCACGCACATGTTTGCATGTTACCCTTGAAAGGTAATCCCAAAGCCCTCTCTGCCCTCAGAGAGTGCTTTCTCTGGTTGTTTTAACCCAGGGTTACCTGCTCCATTTCCAATCAAATATCAAGTATCGATTTTAGTTGTCATTTCCATAAATTCTGCACTAAGATGGGTGATCTTTATTACAGCTTTTTTCCCCCAAATTTCCATACTCATCTTCTTCTTTGTGCACTCCCTCCCACTCTGTCTCTTCTAAGACTGCTATAGACTAAACTGTAACCTGCTAGTCAAACAGAAACTGTCTCTAATTACTTCGTACTACAGTCACTACAGAGGCACACGCCCCCCTCATTGGAGGGACCTCACCATGACTGGAAGGAGGATCCTGTGCACTGTGTGTGGTATAGTTATAGATATAGACATAGAGAGGCGCTCTTCTTTTGAATGTATTTGTGCATCTTCCTCTGAAATACCTCTGAAAGTATTTCGGCTGCCACAACAGTAGACAAAGCTTCTTTCTCTTGGTGTCTGTCTCTCACCCTACATCTTTTCTCATTCCAGTGTATAGATATACATATCCACTCTGACTTTTTTATACTTCTTGCTCGGTCTCTCTCGCTCACAGACACATACGGTACATACAGACACACACACACACTCTTCCCACAGCACTATAAATCATCCCTCCACAAAACAAGCACATATACACACTTATATGGGCTCCATTTGGACCCAATTGCTATTACAACTTTTATTACCGGGCTATGCAGTCTTAATGTCGCTCCTACGGGGGATTCACTTCCAGCCAGCGATAGTGGAAGGACCACTGCTAGACAAAACACAGAGAGGCAACAGCGATTTCAACACATCCTGCTAATTTACTGCTGACAGGATATTAATAACTTTCTCTTGGAGGGCTTTTGGTTCCGTAGGTTTCCTCTCCCTATTACAGAATGCAACAACAATGTTTAGCTAAGCATTTGACCGCATCATTTGACTTCTTTTGGTCACTGTCTTGGATTGGAAATGTGTGAGACTGATCAGTCAATTACTTCTTGGAACAGAAGACTGTTTTCCTGTGTCTGAAAATTAGGTTTAAAAAAAATGCTTTGAGAACATATACATGGCATATATGTCTCCATGACTCCATGAGGACAAAAACAGATGTCATGCCATATCCATATGTATTTTGGTGTGTTCAAATGTTTTAACAGTTTTATATCTATGTGTGACAGGGGGAAGCTTAATGTAGTTGATCATAAAACTTTGCCTTAAAAAAACATATTCCTTCATATTGTAGTATAATTATTGGAGGTTTAGTTTATTATATACTCACATGGCAGTGGACACAAGACAGCTGAAATATGTGAGCATTACATCAAAAGTTAAAAGCATCATAAAATATATATGTATATGTAAAATACAGATAGACAGACATGTATTACACAAATATTTAGATATGTATATATATATAAAATGTTGCACATGTATTAGACAAACACAATAAATATCTTATATCACTGCTGCTGGGTGAAACCTTGTTGTCTTCAATGAGAGAAATTAGATAAAGTTTTGTTGCTCACGATGTAAAAATTCGCCTTGTGCAGATCGGCTTTCGCCATGTCACATTTGCGCCAGACAAGCAACACAAAAAAAAAAAGAAAAAAAAAGAAAAGACAATGAATTCTATGTACCAGACTGGATGTTTCTCTGTAGTTTGGAGCGCATTTTGTGGATTGGGCAACAATGCGATGCATCAGTAATAGCATATGTATGCGTGTGTTGCATCCCACTGAATTGTTCCACACTAGGTGCCTGTGTGTGCATGGGTGTGAGTGTGTGTGTGTGTGTGCATGTGTGCGTGTGTGTGTGTGTAGGCTGAGGGCCTGGTCGGGTTCTGGCAGCCATGTAGTTTAAAATGTTAGAAGTGGTCTCCCATGGTGTAATTGGTGTGGACTGGAGGATAGCTTTAGCTGGCTGCCACGCCACAGACAGACAGGCCAACAGATAGACAAATAGAAAGTCTAATGGGCAATTTGGTGGACACGGAGAGAGGATATACAAGGAGAGGGAGGGTTAGGACGGTAATGTGAGGAGAGGAGAACAGAGGAGAGGAGAGGAGGTCTGCTGGGGGGAATTGGAAACATATGGAGTGGTCTGACTGCTGGTCTTCCCCCTCCACCTCAGCCTCTAATTCCAGACAACCACACACAACAACAAAGGCAGGAGATGGGCCAAAAATGGTGTGAGGCTGAGTGCTAAGGTGATGATACATGGGCAGTGTTTTGTGGCAGACTGGCAGCACAGTCTGCAGCAGGGATGGGGGTTATTAAACAAGACAAAATCAATGTGGGTGACATGGACGGCAAGGAACAAATAAAAGGGATGATGAAAGAGCAGAGTCATACTTGTTGGCAACTGTATCATATGTCATCTCAAAATGCTGCCATGTAGGTTATGAATGTGAGTACCCTGTGAGTGTGCTGTGCTACTGGATGAACAAAGTGTGAGCCTGAATGTGAGATTGTGCCCAGCATGAGGTTTGAGTTTGAGTATGACTCTAAGAGGGAATCTAAATGTAAGTGAACCTGTGTCTCCCAAGTCTGTGTTTGTAGTCCGGGTCTGAGACAGTGCAGGTGTCCAAACGTAATGTAAATCTGAGTGAAATTCAACAGCACCAATATCACAATGACTAAAAGTGAGCATGACTGAAACACAGAGGAAAAGATGCTATCCGGCTCCATGGTTACTACTTGCTCATGGCAACTGAGTCATGCAGCACAACCAGATGTTCAAGGGGCTCATATATTGGACAGCTTATTTATCCAATCACACTACTTGGCTGGAACTACATTTAGTTACAGCTAAGTGAAACCTAATCAGAAATACTATTAATATGCTCCCAAGCATTGATTTTGCAGCACTTGGCAAACATAAAACCAGCTGCTACACATTTGGGAGTAATTTTTCATACTGACTTAAGTTTTGATGAGCAGGTTGAAGAATTTGTTCTGAGTTATCTTGCCTGGCTGAATAAAAATTACTTAAAATACATTCAGTGGTCACCTGTTAGGTTTAGATCTGATTGCAGGATTTTACAGATTATTTTTAAAGTATCGTTCAAAATTGTATAGCAGGGCCCTCTGGTTGTTCAAAAGTCTGGGCTTAACACTAAAGGTGCTGTCCGGACAGCAAGAGTTTGAAACAACCTTCCTGAAGAGCTTGGGCTAGCAGAATCAGTGTACTCTCCAAAATAATTTCATAAAGGTTATTTTTATGGACTTGCCTTCATCTGATGCCTTTTATGCTATTTTATTAAAAAATATAGTTTTACACCGTGTTGTCTGTGAGGATTCTCATTATTCAGGTCAGAGGATATCAAGTAGTAGTAAGTCAAAGGCAGCTGGACGTGTTTGTCTTGAAGACGTTTCGCCACTCATCCAAGAGGCTTCATCAGTTCATCATATAAAGCCTGATGAGATGAGGCTTCATATATTCTGAGATTTACCCCTATTATTATCCTCTTACTTTCTAAAAGCCTTTATAGCCTTCTTATTTTACTGGTATTTCTGTGATGCTTAGTTTATATTTGAAGATTTGATTAAAAAAATGTATAAACCTGAAAATACTGGGGAAGGAACAATATGTTTTGAAGCCAATACTAATATCCCATATCTTCCCATCCATAATGGCAGAAGGCAATTAGAATTTTTGTGAATATTGTAGTACAAATGAGGACGCATAACAGGTGCAGCTTTTCAGACAAGCCCGTCTTAAGATAATTGTTTTGCAAACAAAATATATTAGTTTTGTTCTGTTCCTATTTGTATTAATTACACATTCCTAGAAAAACTGGTAACTACAATGCCAAATTTCCCAATTAGCCAAGTATCAGCAGTAAACATATTAATGGACCCATACTGACATTGCTTTCTAAAGGCTGATAATAGCTGATACATCCAGCCGATCCACCCCTAAAAAATATTGTGTGTGTGTGTGTGTGTGCGTGTGTGTGTGTGTGTGTGTGTGTGTGTGTGTGTGTATATATATATATATATTAGTATATGATACTAATTGTATATCATCTGGTCTAGAATAAAAGAAATGTTCTTTAGTAATCCAAAGTTTCAGTCAGAACTAGACCTCACTGGACTGAACCTACTGCATCCATATAGATGAGTTCAGTCCTGTGCTTCTTGAAGTCATAATTGACAAAATTTTGGTTGTGCATATTTAAGCAGAATGGCATGTCCATATGTGCATGTTGGTATTTATGCGTTTACAAGCACATGTGCATGAACTTCAGCATGCACAAGCCTGCCTGTGTTATATAGTTTATGCTGTGTGTGTGTGTGTGTTAACTTGTGTTTCTGTCCTTGTGAGTTAGACCTTTGGAGTGAGGACATTTTTGCGAAGTGAGTCATTTTTGCTGGCAGGGTTAGGATTTGGGTTTAGGATTAAGGCTAGAATTAGGGTTAGGCCTAGGTTAGAGTAAAGGTTAAGGTTAACCTTAATTTCAGGTGAGTGCTTGGTTTCAGGTTTAATATTAGAAGTGGGATTAGGTTTAGGTTAGAGTGAGGATTAAGTTTAGACATGTGGTGGGGAAGGGATGAGGTCAGGGTTTGAGTTAGCGGTTAGAGAATGAATGTCAATGGAGGCCCTTATAAGGATATAAATACAAGTGCGTGTGTGTGTGTGTGTGTGTGTGTGCACATGTAGATGCATACATCTTAGACAGATCCCTGGTGAGTCATTGAGCCAAAGAAAAAGTCACTTAAGCTGCACAAGATACATTAGGGTCAGGAAACAATGTTACAGTCATTTAAGACATCACATCTCACATACAGATGCATGCACGCATTAACACACACAGACAGGCACAGATGTACACAGCTGTTGCATGGGGCTCATCTAAAGCCAAGTACATGGCGATAGTGTTGTGCTATGCTGTGTTTTATGTGGATATTCTACAATTACCAGCTGAAGGAGGATACAGAGGGGAAGGTGCTGCTATGAAGCCTCTGCACCAATCAACCAATCGATAGCTGTCATTTAAAGGCAGCTCAATGTGGCTGACTAGATGTGAGGTTGCTGATAATGTTGGGCATCTGCACACTAACACACACACACTCACAAACCAACACACCCACACACACACACACACACACACACGCACGCACACAATCTCTCTGAGAGGAATAAAGAGAACATGAGCTGCCATATCATATTTCCTGGTCTGGCTCTAACAGGGAGTCTGTCGAGATAAAAGGACCATCTTCAATCAGTTACTG
>OMKZ01017594.1:14761-28357 GCA_900302535.1 Neoniphon sammara
TTTGATCACCCTTTGCACCCCTTTACTTTGATCCCCAAAATACTAACTGCAGCTCTTAGTATCAGATCATAATAATTGGAAAAAAAAAAAAAACTCCAACACTGACACTCCGTGTTATTCTGGTGTCAGCATGATATTAGATACCAGTACTGGTGTCAGTGCACCTCTACTTAACATTCATAAGTGCACCTTCATGTAGAAAACCTCACTAGTCACCATAACAGCAGGCCTGATATAGAAAGAGGAAAGAAAAAAAAAAAAAAAACAATGCTGGCCACAATGAATCTTGAAAAAGTCGCTTATTTAGGAACTATTCTAGGTCTTAAAACAAGATAAGTAAGCTACAACTTAACAGGGCACCGCACTCGCACTCCGCTCTGTGGTTCTAGCTGGGGCTTAACGGGTCTTTTCATGCTTTAGTGAAACTAGGCCAAAAACCACAGGCCCCAGACCACAAGACCACAGGCCCTGCCTGTGCTGACTGCAGGCCCATGATTGGAGATCAGTGCTTGCCAGTCGGCTGCTGGTCTTGGTTCTTCGTCAGAGAATGGCACATGCTAACTCAATTTGGGATCATCTCTGTGGCCAGACTTTTTAGTGCACTTCCTCCTCAACAATTTCACCACAATTTGACAATAGGTCTACTGGGGCTTTTCTGCAAATCTATTCAAGGACGAGTGATGAATATGAGGAATCATCTCAGGCACAAAGTCATTAGTGGAAAAAGTATAAAACCACACGTGAGTGGCAAGGGGACCGGAGAGCATAATATGGGACCTTGCTCTATTTCACAGAAACAGTGTGCAGCCATCAAAACAACCTCAGATACATCAACAGGAGCTCGAGAAAGCAGACATGCACCGAGTAACTGGTTCAAAAGAGCAGTCAAATTATGTGCACTGAGCGTTGCATAATGGTGCAAGCCAAGGAGTTCAGACAGCACCCATATGCAAAATTCTTCTCAGTGCTCAAACTTGAACTTTTTGGCAGCGTGAAATGGGTGGGCTTGTGGCTTTACAACAAAAGCCACTTCAGAGAGAACAAGCCATTTCCCAGGAGCCGTGATCGGAGGCGATCAGAAATGTGGCGTTACGTCCGTCATCTCCTTTGCCTGGGTTTCTCCACACATCACGAGCAATGACAACACTATCGTCTCGTGAAAATAAACATTCACAGACTAACTGGCGAGGTGTTGCATCATATTAAAGAGTACGGTTTGAACTGCTTTGACACACAACTTGGCCTACTTGACTAAACCTACGCACATGACTTGGCTCTGACATTTCAACACTAAAAGGGACACAAAGTGTTTTTGCAAAACTCAACTTTTCCCTGTCTGACACACAGACACAACTTTGCATGGTAAACATAACAAGTTTAATGTTCCCTATACTGCTATGAATCTGCCTGTGATGATGCGTTTATTATGATGCTGACAAATAAGAAATATTAACATTTTCAACAGTAATCTACTTCCATTTGGTCCACGAGTTGTAATCTGTAAATCTTTGACTGGTTTGTTGTGCAGCAAAAGCAGTGGGGAAAATAATGAAATACTGTATGTTGATGGAAAGCAGCTTACAGGAGTTACACAAAAAGCTACTGCTACTGGACATTATCAAACTTCACATTGCAATGATGTAATTACAACACAAAAACACTTTATAAGAAAAGACAACTGCTTCAGAGGTTCAATATTCAATCAGGTGTGTGAGGAGTGAGATACTGAGGTGTAACTTCTTTGGACTGATAAGATAAGAGGTTTTTAGAATAAGAAAATCACCTCATTTCACATAAAATTTTCATCTAATATGATGGGTTTACAGGGCTTCAGGGACTTGTCTGAACAATGGAAAAAGAAAAGAAGCCAAACTGTAATTTTCTATCAAGGTAACACCTAAAGAAAAAATGGAGGTTTTGCCATTTAATTGTAGATTATATACCTGGTTTAAAAGTTCCTCCTGCAACTATAAATAATGAGTAGGGTGGTCTATAGAGATCACGATTACAGTGACCAAAATGATCACTATTAGCCGTATTATTGCAGTATTGTTAAAATGTACTGAAAATGTCAAAAAGTGCTGATACACACACTGAAATCATTTACCACAAATTAATTAGCAGCACTATGCACTTTTTGTTTCCATAAACATCAAAATAATAATAATCATTATTATTCTCTCACTCACTCACTCACATGCACCCACAGTCTATTTTCTGTGTTGCTTAGGAGTACAGGCAAAGACCCGTGACCCCAAGCACAATTTACATAAATACAAATGAGCCTTAAGAAGACAGCGCTACAGAGGAGTCTTGTATAGGAGTCTATAATGTTTCTCCTGTTGGAACACTTTAACAACCAATTCGACGACCGCCGAATTTTAAATTAACAAAATATTTTTGTTGGGTGAATGGGCGAATAGAGTCTGCAGACACACGATGCATACAGCAGCAGTACAAGGTGCAGTGTTTTTACAAGAGTAACACTGGGTAACACTGAAAGCTTCAGTTTACATTATTGACAAGCTATTAGCACGTTAGACAGACGTGATATTTTCCCCCGTTACAAAGTCCCCACATCACACACTGAGCTAAAAGCTAAAAAAGCTAACTTACCCTGCATTTGCTACAAAGTAGTGTGTGGTGGTCACAAAGGTGACGCATAAGATTCAAAGTGTTTCTGCATGTTCTGCAGACAAGGTGACTATCTTCGATCAAGTTTCCCTCAGCACTCTTATAAAAACCAAAATACGACCACACCTGTTCCTATTAGAAGGCTTAAAAATCGCTGCCTCTGCCTACTGCCATGTTTTCATTGACGCAAAACAAACCTGCACTGCAAGCTGCACCTGCATCTGGGAGACTGCTGCTAACTTTGGTTGATGCTGGACAGGATTTACCACGGGTTTTACAAATTGTGGTAATCAAACATGGTTTTAATGATGATTAAAATTTGAACTGGTAACACTAACAGTCGGAAATTTTACCGTGAAACCGGTAACCGTTTCATCACCTGTCGCATATATATATGTTAGGAGAGTGAGAACGTTTAAACAAAAAAGACGGCTTACTTCTTTGACAGTGCCTCTGTGTCCAGCAGCGCTCGCTGAAGTGTCCGTTGATGGTGGTCGTCTGGCAGGTGGTCTTTCCCTTGGCCGCCCCTGGACACACATCTCCACACTCTCGGTCGTTCTTGTTGGCCACGATGTAATTGTCCTCAACAGAGTCCAGGATCTTGGACCAGTCCAGGGTGGAGAGGTAGCAGAGGTCTGGGTTCTTCTCGATCCTCACGGCTCCTCTGGTGATATTCATCAGGCTGTGGAGGCCGATCTCTCGGAGCTGGAGCATCTCAAACACCACCAGGGCGTAGTTGAAGAACAGGTTGTTGCCCCTGATGACGGTAAGGTTGGGGAAGAGGTCGCTGAGGCTCTCCATGCCGTAGACCCTGAAGAGCAACAGGTAGTCGGTGACAACTGTCAGCCTGGGGAAACTGAGGCCCCGGAAATCCTCGGGCTTGGTCTTGAACATGAGTAGGATCTTCAGGTGGCCTTCGATCACAGTGCAGTTCTCTAGTGTCTGCAGGTTGGTCACATTGTTCCGGATGTCCTTGCTCGAACAAACTGAAAAGACAAAAAAGGGCGGTGGGGGAACAAACAGGATTTTCAGTAAATTAGACTCCTCCTTGATAAATAAATAAATAAATAAATCTCTCTCAGGAAAAGCAAACATAAACAGCATTAAGTGTCTGTAATCACCAGTAAGCTCGACAACTAATAGATTAAATTTTCTGTTTGCACTGGGCTATAAAGGAAATAAACAGCTCTATCGTCCAATTTGTTTTGAAATCCAACATGTTAATGCAGTATCTTGTGAAAGGTGAATGATCAAGATGCACAGTAGACTCTGGGTTACAAAAAACACTACTGCGGTATGACTGGAAAAAGTTATGAAACTTATATCTCCACAAGTTTCCCTGACTCTAAAAACAATGACTATAATGTTATCAGAGACGATTTATCTTCAGTTGTCTATTGATTAGAACTGCTCAATGTGAGGCGAGGTGGGCTCTGTAAACTTCGATTTGAAAAACAGCTTAGAGGAACTTAAAGACGGTCTCGGGGGAAAAAAATAGACTACTTGATGATAAGAGGGGGTATTCCGCTGAGAAATATGCGGCTGTCTCTGGCTTTGATGAAAACCAGACCCCTTCGCTGACATTTTGTTTAGCAACCACATATCAGGCTATGGGCCGCATTCAAATATGGAGCGCTGTCATCAGTGTCAAGTTGTGCTCACCCTTGGCTAGTCCTATTTGATTTGTGTAGCTGCTGCTGTAACTTAAGACCATAAAAAACATTACCTAATGTATTAAAAATATGCCTCTGTGGGGGCATTTGAGAGCTACCGGTCATGTATTTCAACAGTAGTAGATTTGTGGTTTTTTCAGGCCTGACCCAGACACATTATCCTGTTCGATGAGAAATTCTATAACGACACAAGTGTACAGATGCTGACATTTTTTCTGTCTCGGGCTTCAAAACTATATTGTATCATGACAAGACAGCAGAATAGATTCACATTAATTCTCCCACACCTGTAGAGAATGTATACAGTAACCTTATAGCCTACAGCCCACGGCCAAATTTACGACAAAAAATACACGACATTACACTTTTACACAATAAGTTTTGAAGATTAAACCCAAAGAGCTGACAGTAATGAGGTTTTCCTCAACCCTCTGCAAACTCCTGGAAATAAGCCAGACTCTTAAGCAGATGCCTTTTAAATGACATAACGCGAGTAATGATGGCCATAAAACTTTTTCCCTTTACAGGTGCAGCGTGGTACATTCCAGGCCCAATTTTACAGTTCACAAGTCATGGGTGCAGCTGGGGGTGTGCTGCTTGGTGAGAGGGCTGCATTTGTTTACCAACCGGCCCACCGCTGAACAGTACACACCAGGCCGACTGGTCAGCCATGTGGGGAAGGGGTATAACAGCGAGGCGTACACCTCTTTATGGCAGCGGCTCATTTTACACCTTGTGTTGTGTAACAGTACAAGACAACCGGCGCACCGAGCGTCCAATCACCAGGCTCCATGATGACACACAACAAGCTTTTCACTCCATGACCTTTATAGCCAGAATGTTCACACCATGGAAAATTATCTAGGCTTCAGCCAACGACTTGTGCGCCTGCATACAGCCAAGATTTCCTAACTCGGATTTCAATTAGAGACTTTGTAAAAGCAACTGGGCTCATTCATTTCCGCTTTCTGACTCCTTTACATTTCGATCTGCAGCTCTCCCCGCGGTGTCAGGAGCGATGCCAAAATGGCATGCCACAAACCTGTAATTTCAACACATCCACTTCCAAATGAAACACTTCCCATAAAATGATGGGGAGTGCAAGTGGAGTCTGCAGGAAGTCTCACCTACTGAATAATAGAGCCATTCCCCGGGCTTTACCTTGAGCAACCCAACTAAGATGAACCATGCTCTTTCTCTCTCTCTCTCGCCGACAATTTAATAAACGACGACACCGGAAGTGTGGAATATGAGGGGACAGGGGATCTGCAGTGGTGGTAAGCTGAACCAGCAGGGAAGAAGTACTGAGTGACCCTGTGGGGAAGGCAGAACATCACAGGGCGGCGAGTCCAGGCTCCCATTAGTGTACACTTTCAGCCAGGCCAGTATTTTTAGCACCACATTCCCAATAGAGAATCTAATACACTCTGTCCGTACTGATAGTGGCTTGCATTGGAAACTGGAACACTGCAGGCCTGGTGCGTATGTGAGGAATTCTGGAGCAGCGGGAGAGAAAGGACTGGCCAGGCTGACTTCTCCATGTGTGAACATGAGGCGAGGACCAAAACTTTAGCGGAGGTAGGAACTTGATGCACCGCAAACACTGTTTTGTTTTTATATAACACAGATGCTCATATAAAACAGCATCATGACCTGATTCATACTTTAAAAAACAGGTGTAATAAAGGATTAATGTGCTTCTGGTAGCGTAAAATAAAAAAAGAGAGAGAGAGAGAGAGAGAGAAAGTTTGGGGACATCACAAGCAACAGGGTTACTATGGTGACTAGGCCAGCTCTAGCTCTTCATTAGCTTTCAGTACATCGCCTGCTCCGAGCCAGACGAGACTGAAAACAGAGACACTGTGCTTCGAAGCGTCAGTTAGAGTCATTAGGACAGCAGATTTACACTGACCAATACCATCAGACCCCTCCGCTGCTGCCCCCACCCCGTGACAGGGATGCACTTTAAAGGCCAATTAAAAAGACGCAGTATGATGGCTTCCCATTACAGCAACACCCCAAGCAAGGAAAAACAAGCTTTATTAATTGTTATTGCTGCTTCGTGGCACATTCCCTGTGAATAAAATGAAAACAGGGGTGATTACCAGCCAAGAGTGATAATCAAAGTTTAACTGTTAGTCACATGATGATCCTAAATTTAACTCAACAGGTGCTGAAACAAACTTCCCCTTTGAAGTTTTGAGTTGAATTCAGAATGCAAATGCAGGCCTGTATCACAAGCAGTCGGCCCTGCACAATCTTATGTCTGGCCATCAGCCCGTGCTAAAAATTACAGCCTACGCTAACAAGCATCACAAGACTTGTGAAATGCAAACGCATGTAATGTATCTCCCCAAGATTTGCTGAGCTTTACTGTCTGTCCACGAGAGCGCTAGGTGCCATAAGCCTAGAAACCCACAATCTTTTTTTTTTCTACAGCTGCAAGCATCAACAGGCACTGACAGCGCTGATCTTGTGAAGGAGGCGGATGGTTGCTAGACTGATGGCGCACGTTATCGCTGGGCCTCCGAGAGAGCTGAGGCCTCAATAAGCATGCAAGAACACAAACATTCAATGATTGCAACACTTCCCTTTTCAAGGTTTCGCTGTTCTGTTGTTTTCCAACCTGGCCCTAGCTGCAGATCTAATGCCGAGGTCACCAAGAAACATGCTCACTGTTTCCAAACTGTCGTGTGAGGTAATCCACTTTCGAAGGCTTGTAAAACCTAATCAATTATTCATCCATTTCAAACTAACTTTAAAAACAACCTGCTTTGATTTTTTTATCAATGCAATAATGGTATGATACATAACATTCTTGCATTACATGCTACACTTGAATTCAAGCCTTACAGCACTGATTAATGGAGTTGTGAACACTTTGAAAACAAGCAAAAATTCTGACAATCCTTGTTACACCTCTATACATCTAAATAAATAAATCAGCGTACCACCCTTTAGCTCTGATTGGCTCTGGGCAACAATTAGGGCTATTTAAGATGAGATATGTCATCTTTTTGAAATGCATCTGATTAAATATTAGTGGTCAGCTGACATTACTACACCTCAGGGGGATACAAACTTCTCAGGAAATTGCACAACAGAGTAAAGGCCATACTGAATTGTGTAGGCTATCCTATAAAAGTCTCCTCAGCAGGGGTAGGGAGAGGCCTGCGAACCACAAAGTGCCCTACAAGATTGTGGAATGTGCGTCCCGTGCAGGGATGGCTTCTACACGCAAGATAATTCGGTGATTCACTTACTCACCAGCTTTTCTCACTTCCCCATTATTCTCTTTAAATGTAGGCTCAGAAAGATGCAACGTTTTATTTATAAACAAAAATCATAAGCCCATTTTTTTGCCTTTCTTTTACATTTAAAGCAGGTGATGCTTCTCTACCCTGCAAGACCGGTAAACCAAAACACTTCAAAGACGGCAGATGTCCTGAGATGTACTAAAACAACGAGCTTAGGCTTGACTTGGCCTCTATTAATGTAATTACAGGTCACATCAGAATTCATATCAGCTTACCGAAAACTTTCTGCATTCTTGAGGGTGTTAAAGCCACTGTTGACACTGAGGTAATTATTACCTCCAAAGTGTGAGAGCACAATAACAAGCACATTTCCTTGAAACAGGGGCATGGTGTCAAGGGTAAAGATCGGAAAAAACAAGGCTTCCTTGTCAGACGCTTGTGTGGTCGAAGTGTCAGACTGATGTCTGAGTGCAGGTACGGAAAATTACTGTATTTTCGAGCAGTATGTAATTTGTAAACGCGGACATTTCAAGCATGATTAGAAGGGCATTGTGGACGGTGACAATTACAAAATCTTTCTTTTGTATGCATATACTCAGGACTGCTGGAGATGGCAGTGATAGTGTAATGCGTGTGTGTGTATGCGCGTGGGAGGTCACAATTTCGTCACCTGAGATCACTCTCATAAATCAAGAGCGGCAGGTCCTTGGACTGCTGCCCACCTACCAGACCTCCTTTAAAATAAAAGTGATATTCAACAAGCCATAGCTCCATGTCAAGTGCCTGCTCTGGCTGACACTTATGACAAAGGGATGTCTGTTAACGTGGTACGGCAATTGAGATTTATGAGTCAGACAGCGGTCGACAACATGACCACCTGAGACGAGACACACGACCCGGGGTGAACCAAGCTGGCAGAGCCGCAACTGCCACCGATTAAGACAGATTGCAGCATACTGAGCAGTTTTACAAAACATAAGAACGTGAAACACACCTGAAAACGTCTCGATGGTAAATTTCAACTGCAATCAGGTGCTGAGAAAATTTATTCAAATCACACAGCCACTAAATATACTCTAAGCTGCATTAATAAGTGAACTTTTCCATCGAGCTGAGCTGGACAGCGACCAACAAGTAGCTCTGAAGATTTCCTGACTTCGACATTGGTTGGTCCGGCTTATGAAATCGGCCAGTGTGAGGCCCGAGTTCCACTCTTCCCCTGTGTGGTTCACTCTCAAGTCTGAGAGGAGCGAGGAGGGGGGCAGCAACGCAATTACACAACTTGTTTTTGATTTATGTCTTAAAAATCTTGCTCAGACTGGTTTGATGACATCGCCCAATCACCCCCCCCAGATCTGATGAAAGGTGAGACGGCCCACACGCTTTTGTTTTATTTTCTGTCCACAATGCCTCTTAAGCCCAGTATTACAATGTGGTTTTAGACCATTAGGCTTACCAGGTCTTAAGAGCAACCTGGGGCTTCATGCAGTGTGAGAACAAACGTCACATACTGTACATAGCAGGAGGAACTCGTGTCAATCCGTCCGGAAAACAAACGCAAGTAAAACACTGTACTGGTGTCACAATTATCATGACAGGGCAAAACTTCAGCCTTATCCACAGAATACAGACTAGCCTTCTGTATCTACTATCACAAAAATAGCTCAAAGAGGAGTACAATACATTTCTCAGTCGGACTGAAGGTGCCAACTGACTGACAGATGCTCCGTGCTATTTGTAAGATCATAGATACCTTAAATGTGTCCAAAGTTGTAAAACTAGAGCTGAATAAAATGAAAAAATTAGGCTTGCATTTTAATTACAGTTTAGTGATTATGCTAAAAGCAAAGTTCATATGTGAAACCCCTACATCTGTGGAATCATGTTCCAAAACCAATGTCATGCATTTGGACGTGCATTTGGCCTGGTGACTAAGTGTAAATACAGTCTAATACAATTAAGTCGAACAAAAGTGATGCTTTCAATGTTATTTATACATGTAATCAGTCTTGCTGTACTGCCCTTGTGCTTTTTCTTTTCTTTTCTGAGAAAGTATTCCTCAGTACAAAACTCTCAGAACAAAAGTACTGACAGATGGATTGAACACAAGCCAATGTTTCCTCCCAACTAGGCAAAGCCAAGTGTCACAAGAATGGTTATATTTATTCCGCTATTTCAGAAAGTCCTAAAGTCCAGACAGTTGAGAAACTACATGAAGAGCTATTTGTAGGCAATGGAGAACTTTGGCAATTGTTCATCCCATTTATAAATCACTAGTAGCCTATTTTGAATCATTTTCTGAGATAAAATGACAACATGTCCTTAGTATGTGGGACACTGGGTGAAACAGTCAGTGACAGCACCTTGAGCCACAGTGTTTCTGCATTTACTACAGCACTGCACTATGGGATTTCCTTTAAAATGTGCCAAAGTTTAAACAATCAAGTAGTCTGACAGCTTCTCTATACATTTCCTAGTGAGTAAAGCAATATCTGTCTCACGTAACAACTGGATACGGCTGCAGACATGCTTGTGGTGGAAAAATGTGAAAACGTCTGCGAGCGACTGGAGATGTGTTCATTCATTATTATCACTCGGCTTCTTGGTTGTGAATACAAATGGGTTGTCAAGAGCTGTAAAGTGGGCTTATTGTTGCATTCCTGCCCTGCCACAGCCATAAGCCAAGGATTTACATGTACAATAAAAGGCAATTTGTTTTTCTTAATTCTCAGAGTACTTCTTTGGGACAAAACATTTTGTTTACAGTTCTTGTAGACTCAAATAGCCGATAAGTGTTAACCTTTGTCCCTTCAATACAGTGACAGCCTACAACACCACTACTGCAGTCTACCTGCCATTATAAAACCACAATCAATTCTATAACAGTTTAACATCAATACTATAACAGTATAACAATATAAAAGTCAGTTTAACATTACTTTGATGACTTTTAAGGATGTCGGTGTTATTAAGTAGTGAGTTTATGGTATTTAACTTTTATGTTATGGCAACAATATCACAAAAGAATACTATGCATATCTTTATGTTACTCTGGCATATTTGTATGGCGTTTTTCAATATTTTAACATATCTGGGATAAAGTATGTAATTATTGTATTTCAGGTGCACCAAAAATGGGTCGGGGGATGTAACAGTTCCGTAAAGTGATTATTGGGTAAACATCAAAATGAGGAAATTTTTCAGTTAGCTATTACTCCACTCCCTGTTACTTCAATGAATTAATATATAAATATTGAATATTTTGATTATATTGTATACTGATTGAAAAGATTGATTTTAGGTTTCACCGTGCACACTGTCATCACCCAAAATGCAATACAGACTGTTACGCAATAACTTAATCGTAGTCAACTGCAAAAACCTTCACGGATGGGTGTCCTCAGGCATTTCTTAAATCAAATGGGGGGCCGCCGTCTATTTATTTGTAACTCTTAATATGAAAACGCCTGGGAAGCCATGCCTATTTTTTTCTACTGGGTAGAGAGGCAGCCTGCCGTCAATTAGTGCAATGAAATTTCCTGACATAATTAGGCTGCTCACGTGTGACATAAATTGTGACAATTAAAGTTACTTACTCTCTCCATTCGTTTGCTGACAGCTCCATGCAATGAAGACAGTGGTCACAACAAAATGCAAAAACAAAGTCCGGAGCCACATATTGACTCGGGTTAAGTCACTATCCAGCGCTGTCCGGGGCAAATACAGAATAATTCCTTACGAACGCACTTCACACTGGCAAGAAATACTCTCAGGAAATTGGTTTTGTTATACGGCGTGAGCCAACAGGTAAACAAAAATAAAAACAAGACATCCCGGAAGATGGGCGGAGGAACAAGTCCAACGTGTTCAGTCAAATACGAGCTAACGCTGCTAGCCACCTCATGGGAAAGCACCGTTACCACACAGAAGCACAGGACATGAACAATCGGTTTATGTATTCAGTTAAATGCATTGTTCGGCTGAATTAGCTCAGTTTAATTTGTCAATGTCGTGAAAAAACAATCTTCTTGGCCGACCAGGAGCTAACGTTAGCGCTAGCAAAGGATAGCTAACTAGCTGGCTCCAGCGCTCTAGTCCAGGCCACAAGTGAAGTTTGCGTTGCTATCCTGCAACTCTTTCAATAAAAAAAATCCCCCCCAGGAATCACATGCATAGCTCTACTACTCCTGTACACATAATTTAAAAATGTCTGGCTATATGCACGAAAGCATATCTACGCACGACCGGTAATTTGGAGTAATTTCAGAGCTGTTTGGTGCTGACTCGATTGTTGTGGCTTGCGTGGCGTAGTCAGTCTTTCGCAAAAATCCTCTCAACTCTTCAGCGAACACACAACGGCGACTGTAATGTGCTTATTTAGCGTGTGAAATAACAGCAGCTACATCCAAAGCTCAAACTCTTCAGCCAATGCAGAGATTTCACTGAGACCTCCACTCTCAAAGCTGTCAGACTTCGTTGTGGCTCGGTAGTCCGCTCTCCTTTTTTAGGGAAAATAAAAAATAAAATATGCTCCACGCTGTTTTCATGTTCCGAACAGCTACTGCCAGTACAATTGGGCGTTTATTTCAGTTAGAGAAAAATAAGTAAAATTGAGTTTGAAACTTATTTTCCCCTCTTCTTCCACAGCCAGAGGTAGATTGTACAGTCTCCCAGGTCCCCTAGGATCCCCTTCTTCCCTGCCTCTCCGCCAGTAAACAAACCTTGCCAGTGAGCCAGATGGGGTGAAGGGGAAATACGGACTGGAGCTTATTGGATTACACAACAAACAGTTCAACAAAGCGTCGGCAATCAGTGTTGGGTGGTAACGCGTTAAAAGCAACCTGTTTACTTACTTGTAATAATTACTCTTATCATTTAATTCAGACCAGTTACCAATAATAATAATAATAATAATAATAATAACGTCTTGCATTTTAGCACTTCACCAAAAGCATAATTATCAAAAAACTGATAGGAAAAATCAACGGCTTCAATCCTCAGGTTTGATTGGCTGAGTCATGCTTCAAGCCACTGTAAACTTCCGAAAATTGACCGAATAACAGTTATGTATAAATATTAATGCACGAAGGTCGAAACACTATTACTTATTTATGGTCACTAAAGCAGCCACTTTGTTCAGCTACTTTTCAAGAATTGCATTGCTTGGCGGAAGAATATCATTTACTTAATTTTGGTTTTAATGAGGCCCTAAAATCACTGTAATTACTTAGTTTATTGGTTATTATCAGCAAGCCCTTGATTTATTAGACTTGGGTAGGCCTACACACTAAACTATTTCAAATGAGTTACCAGCATGATCATTTGCACAAGAGATTATTAAATTATTTCAATTTTCTAAGAGAGGGGTTGAGTGAGTACTATACAGTCTATGGTGAGTGCTCCCAAGGAATGAGTACAATAAAGTAATGTACATTACTTTTTTAGAGAAAGTTTCAATTTACATTACATTAATGTTATCATATGCATTTTGACACTGGTATTATTACCATATCAGCAAGAAGATTGGCAACATGCATTTTGCACAAAATCTGATGGATTACTTTAAAGGTGCACTATGCAAAATTGCCAAGGTTTCATTTGAGTGAGGACCCTTTAGACTCAACTGACAAAAACCATGTAGGCTAACAAGCATATAATTTGATAACTCAGTCTACCTGGTTTTTATCATTACATGCTTATTCCACATATTGAGTCTAAAGTTTTTTACTTAAATCAACCCTAAGTAATGTTGCATAATGCACCTTTAAGTTAAAAAAGGGAGATTGTTTTAGGACACAACAGGAAGTGAGCAGCTGGTTTTGCCAAATCTTCTATGTCAGTGATTGATATGGATCGTCCTTCATCCTTTACAATCTGTATGGAATAACATTCCTTGCTAACATGCTGGTCACACTGATCGCCTGCAAAAACTGCTAATGCAAGTTCATTCACAAATTGTAACTTGCACACACACACACACACACACACACACACACACACACACACACACACACACACACACACACACACAT
>OMKZ01017597.1:0-11639 GCA_900302535.1 Neoniphon sammara
GCTTCAAATTCCCGCAGTCCAACCAGCCCCTGGCTGCCCTGACCAAGCGGGTGCTGCTCAATGACCTCAGCACCCTGGATACGCCCAAGTGGGGGCAGGGCGACAGCTATGTGACCAATCACAGTGGGGTGCGCTGGGCCGACGCCCCCTTCCTGGACTGTAAGGACGGACGCTTCCTGCCTGGCTGGATGCTCACGCTGTCCACTTCCTTCTATGGCCTGAAGCCCGACCTCACCCCCGAGTTCAGGTCAGGACAGACTAACAGACTTACAGACACATGAACACAGACACACAAACTTAAACTCTTACAGCATGCACATAGAAACAGGTCTACTGTTAACACACACACACACACACACACACACATGCATACGTGCATACACAGCAACCAAGCAGTCTCATGCTGATGATGTCACTGATGGCAGACAGTTGAATACTTTTGAAATGCCTCTGATTCTGCAATATCAAAAAACCCCGGGTTCAAGTTAGGACCTGCACCTCATTCTGTCTCATGCTGATGATGTCACTGCTACTAGATGACAGGTAAACAAAAACCTCAGCCTGACTCTGTTGTATTACAGTGTGAAGCTGGACTATACAGTGTGCTGCTACTGACACTGAAAATTTTCTCAATTCCAATTTTGTTGATTTTCAAGCTTTTACATGAAGTGAAGGTTTCCACAGTCCTTTATGGGTAGATTAAGTTTTAAGACCCCCTGAGCCCATAAAACCCATTCATAACCCAGGATAACGTTTCAAAAATACATGCTTGTTAATCTGAAAATAAGCTTTTTTTTCTCTAAATCCCTGAAAAAAATAGAAGATTTAAACCTGACAGCAGCGGCATCCATATTGCACATGCTTTCCTGCTCCTGCTGAGACAGGCTGCAGTGGCTGCGTTGGCCCCTGTGACCTGTTTCTCCCCCTCTCTAGAGATGGTTTAATAAATGGTTGGGAATAAGAAATGTGATTGAATCAACAGAGATGGATCAAATCTGGCATTTGAAAGCGAGGCCGCCCAAAGGGCACACAAGTTTCTGCAGAAGAAGTGAGGAGCTTCAAGGGATTTGGCTCAAAAAAAGAGAATTCAATAAGTAGAATGATTTTTGCAACTGTTTTTCAATTATCTGTTTGGTTGCTTGTGCGCTCCTTCCACACGGCTTCCTCCACTCTGAAACAGATCTGTCTCTATGCTTTTTCCCCTGTGTATGTGTGTGTGTGTGTATGTGTGTGTGTGTGTGTGTTCCTGTGCCAGGGGTGTGATCCGTGTGGATGTCAACATTCAGGGTTTTGACCTGAACCAGTGCGCTACAGGAGACAGCTGGTTTGCCAACACACACCAATGCAACCGCACCACCATGGAGGTAAACTAACTGACACACACACAGCATCTGACAAAAAACTGACAGGTAACAGGGAGGGAAAGAAGCAATAGAGAATCTAAAGCTGTGATCACACCTACAGTTAGTTTTCTTTGGTCTGAATCAGAGTGGAAAACTTTATTTTCTTGAATTTTTGAATCTGATCTGTTTAGGTACAACTGAAGCAGTAGTCACATAGATTCACATTTAGCTCAGTAAAACCTCTTCAGCCCTGCTGGTCCAAACAGTGTGTTCATTATTACAAATGCATGCTGGATGGCCAAGCTTTGTTCAAATCCAAGGAACTTTATTGTAATTTGTAGTGGAGATCGTAAGGTTTCCAAAGATCCCAAATATGTCCTGCTGAATTCCAGGGAAATGTGTATAAAATGATGCACAAGACATGTATATATGTTCTATTTGATGTAATGCTGCAGCCATAAAACAATGGCATCTTGGCTTTGAATATTTCACTCAATATAAGTGATATATTCAATGAAGCTACATGTGTGTGACATTGTCATATGGAGAAAAAAAAAAGAAAATTCTTACTCTGATGCTACTGAAGGGAATTTTTTTCACTTTGACAGAGTTAGGCCAATGACTCCTATAGACTTTAAGTCTTTATGCTAAGCTAACATGAAATGCTACCAATAAGAACTGAACTAGTCGTGTACAGAGGTGAAAATGGTATCGAACATCTTGTCAATCTGAGTAAGTTGTTAAAAGAGTATTTTGCCAAAAACGAGTATCCCTTTAATTATCATTATGATTATTTACCAGAATGAGAATGAGAATTTTGAAGGGGAAAACCTTTCTCATTTACTTACCTTTCCCAGGTTGTTCTGGTTGGTTTGGGGATTCACAGTGGCCAACTTCCACTCCTCTGACCTTTAAGCTACTGTCTCTAAAAGGGCACTCAGGCCTACAAAGCCAAAAAGCAGCAGTGGTGTGAGAAGTCAAGCTGGGGAGGAAAAATGATGCAGTTTATCTCCTGTCCTATGAAAAATGTGGTTGATATAGAGATGGCCGATATGAATAGTCATAGGTATATTATTCATCGATATGAAATTTAAACCCTTAAAGGAATACTCCAACATTTTGGGCAAAATACCCCATTCTCCGTCTTACCCAGACTGAGACAAGATGTTTGATACCATTTCCACCTCTGTACATCCACTGGTTCAGCTTCTATGGGTAGGATTTTGTGTTTAGCTTAGCATAAAGACTTTAAGTCTACAGGAGTTATTAGCCTAGCTCCGCCCATCTCCCAGCAGCTTCCTGTGCACACGCTCGGAGCCAGAGTATTCTTTTTAGCTACTTCAGCTAACAGTTAGCTAATAGCTATGCTAAGTTTGATTTATAACAAACTGACTCAATAGTATCCATTCATGCCTGAGAGAATACAACATCAACTAGTGTTACATAACTGCAAAACAATGTCCATAGTCTGATTTTAAAGTCACTGAAATCACTGGAGTCAGTCAAAACATTTTTTGACTTGTTAGGTAACTTTCCATGCAAGAATATTCACTTATTCTCTTGTTTTTTTTTTGTTTTTTTTGGTATTCTTATATCAAAATCCCATTACTTGTTCCTGTAAAACAGCGAGAAACTTATAAAGAAGGAAGGGACAATACGTTGAATTTGAAATTGATGGCAAGTGTGCAACAATTCAGCGCAGCTGCCACTATTTGAATGGGTTTGCCACCCTTCTGTTTCTGCCTTATTTAAGAGGTTAGAGCCTCAGCCAGGTGTTGGAATCATGAATAAATTGTCTGTTGTTAACTAGCTCATATTTAATATATGTGATTGTACATTTTAAACATGCTTGTGGCTAATATTAGCTTTGTTTTGTAAATGTTAGCTAACGACAGCTCAGTCTCTATTCAACTGCTGGAAAACCTCGTTTTGAGACTAGTCAGAGGGACAACAAATGCGCATATTGGATAAAAAAAAAACAAAAAAACAACACCAACTTGCATCATGTAAAGTGTGTTTTGTTATAATGGTTAAATCTCTGTCCTGTTAAATTTCAAACGGCAGAGTTACAGTGGTTTGTAGTGAGAAAATATTAACGACACCAAGATCTGGCACCAGTGGCTGTGATGTGATGTCCCTTCCTTCTTTGTAAGTTCTCTGGAAAACAGTGCATGTGATGTCATGAAGAACTAGTAGGCATGAACCAAAATTTCAACCAGTAAAAACATCAAATTTTTAATAATCACTCCTCTCCCATCAAATAAAACTGCCTTTCTCTCACTAATTGATCACCTATTGCTTAACCCTTTTTGACAGATGCCTCTCTGCGTTAACCCCCGCCCCATCATTTCCTGTTTCAAAAGGAAATACATCAAATTAAGGAGGCAAGAGGCTCTCACTGTGACTTAAAAATAGTCTGTGCTGTTTTGGGTAATGCAGGGGTGGGAAATTTCTTTGCGTGCTTGTCTGCCATTGTGACTAACCTGAAGCTACATACTGCGTTGGCATACTTGAATTGTGTGCCAAAATTTGATTGACAAGCAGGAGGTCCGGCTCTTTCGGCAAAACTTCTGTGATTGGTCGGAAGGGTGAGGCTTGCAAAACAACTTAGCATAGCTCTGCAGCACTGCTTTGTTAGTCAATCGACCTGACTCGCTGCAGAAAAATAGCAATCTTCATAAGTCATTTAGTGTCACATTCAGTGTTCAAATCTTGTTTTTCTTCAAACAAGGTAAAAAATCCCACTTGTTTCCAATGCGGTTTCACTTGTTCCAGGATTTTTTTTCTGGGAAGAAGTAAAACTATGCTGAAACAAGGCAGAATAAGGCAGATCAGCCCACTAAGATTAAGAAAATGACACTTGATTCAAGAAATTCTGGAACCCACATTAAACATTAAAATATGCTTTGGAGCATATAATAATCTTAGATATTGCCTTTACCAAGCCCATACTTAACAAGCCCATACATAAACATGTCTGTTTCCATCTCATGTAAACACACTTTTAATCGTGGATGGCCTCTTTAAATGGTCTACCCATTTAGTTTGGCTTTTTATCTTCCTCCCATGATTTCACCTGTTCATGTTCTCTTCCCTCTCCTCTCTCTAGTTTAGTTTGTTCCCCTTTGTTAAGCCACGCTTTTGACTTCTGTGGCACCAGGCAAATACACTCTAAACTGTTTACGACCTCTCAAAATGATTTAAGCCCTCTCTGACTATATGCATTACTTTGTTTTGCCTTTTATCCTGGGCTCATGGTTTCACTCATTCACACGTTCTCTCTTTCGTCTGCTCCCCGTCACCTCCGCCCCTCATTGTGGTTCAGTCTCGACTCCCTTTTCTCTGCCCGCCTGTCTGTGCGGACCCAATCCCCCACCTCTCATCTCATCCTTCTATTTAAAGATGGCTGTACTGGGTGGCGGGCTGCGGGATGATCTGATGGATTATGGCGATAATCCAGCCGTGCTGACATACTTCCCCTTCATGCATTGCACTCACAGGGTACTGAAACACAAGAGAAGAGCAGACCTGAAAATCCCCAAAATCCGCATGTCAACATCTATCCTGCCCCATACTGCCTGTCTTACTGGGTTCAAAGGCTTCAGCTGCATGGAGAGCACATTTGTTCCCCCACTTTCCGCCATTCTCGGTCTCCTGTCTTGTCCTGCTTTATTTACTTCTGCACTGTCCTGCTCTGTTCTGATTCAGTTCAACACGTTCACACCTGTTGCCACGATCTTCGCTGATATCAGTTCAACACTCAATTGAGTATTGGAGCTCATTTAGTAAAAAAAAAAGTGTACAAAACTTAATGCAATCCAGTGACAACACTGGTTACGTATGCAACATGTTAAACATCTCAGGCACACCACGGTGAGCTAAATAAATGCTTGATGCACAAATACTATGAAAATGAAGAATTGGTGGAGAAAATTCTTCCAGCAGAGCTGCATGTTTGTGTTTTTAATGGCAGAAGAGAAACAAACCCAGAAACAGAAATCTGCACGTGGATGCTGATAACATTCAAAAATCAGTGATAAAATGCCATATTGACAAGACATTTAGTCATTTAGTCTAATATTCAGGCTTTAAATCCTATTTTTCTTGGACCAAGTAAAAAAAAATCTGTGAGTAAAATGAGATAGTCCCACTTGTTGATTTGCTGAAAATTGTAATTTTGGGCCAGTAATGTACAGTTAGGTACACAAAGTTATTTAACCAGTGACAGCCTTCCCCCAACCACCCATACCAGAGCAGTCAATGAGACATACCCATGAAATCAGCTCTCAAAAAAAAAACAAAAAAAAAACTGCCAGCAACACATTGCCTCAATGCTAGTGGAAATGTTGAAAGTGTCATACGACCATCAGTTTCATGTCATCTTAAAATTATGTCTTCATTATAAATATTAGGTCATGTAACAATGACAATAATAGTCCAGCTGCTCATAAATATTTGGACTCAAATATAGTGATCATTGTATAGCATTTAGGTCCATTGAGCATCATATATTCTGCTCTGTTTAGCAAGTGCTCAGCACTGCTCCCAGTGGCCAAAATACTGTACTACACTCTTTTTTCTGTCTCGCAGCAGCTCATGGTTGTGGTTCGGCTTTCTTTCTCTATAGGCTTTGCCCATACTCACCTACACAAATGATTTATTTGTATTTGGCATCGGTCATTTTACACATGCACATCAAAGTCATCTCATTCAGCAAGTACAGAAAATGCACTTGTAGGATTTGTCATGCTGACACTGGTGCAGAGACATGGACAGCAAGCAAGCGAACAGCGAGTTTCGCATCACAGTACTTTTGTTTAAGTCCATTTTATTTCAAAGTGCAAAAACACAGAGCAGCAAGCGTTTTGTCCCTTGGGTATACATCACTTTAATAAACAATAATGTAATAATGTGTTTTCGCCTTCCTCAGAGACGCAGACACACGACATGTAAACACAGTCATTTATATGTTGATATGAGAAGAAGTGGTGTTGTGGTGTATGTGCTTTGGAAGCTGTAATGTGACTGCGCTGACCTCCACTTCAAACGTAAACATAGCAGATGACTGTCCATTGCATTACTATGACCGTTGAACTGCAATGCTAACATGAAGAGAATTATGTTTACAGCGGTGTATAATCCATGGGACATTAATGTTTAACCCCTTCAGCATGCCATTACGTCTTTCAGCATCTGAGAAGGGGGTTGTGGGTTTGTATATACATATGTGATGTGGCTCTCTCAATGTGTGTGTGTGTGTGTGTGTGTGTGTGGGTACAGGATTTCGCTGGAAAGGATAATGCTCTTGGTGGAGGCATTATGTATCCATTTAGCTTTTAACTTAGATTAACACACAGAGCATCCAAGTGCATGTGTGTGTGTGCGTGTGTGTGTATCTGGCTCTCTGTCCTGACTGGAAGCTAAATTGAAGCTAGCATCTGAGGGAAATGGAGTGAGAGAGAATAATGTGACCCCATTTATAACCTTTATTCACCCAGGTAAGCTGTACAGAGCACGCGTAAAGCTGCTTCACGTTCAAACGCTTAAACACAGTCAAACCTGCGAGCAACAGCATCCTTCCACTGTTGGAAACTGAGCGAGTGTTTGCAGGATAAGTGCCTTGCCCATGGGCACATTGATGGTGATTGCTGAGGGAGCTGCTTGTAACTGTGTTAATATGAAACAGGGGAATGCTGCAGAAGAACAACAAATGTTACCTAGTGGAAAATGAGATTTTGTTTCAGCAGTCAAAACTTCAATCAGACACTATAGACCTTTTTCACAGCAGCCATTTTGACATGAAACAGCAGAGTAAACAACACAGGTGTTACTAATGACACTAATGAAGGTTCAGTTCCATTTAACAGAGCCAGGGTCCTACTATTGTTCATACTGGCTCACTGGAAATACTCTGCTACACTTAAATGAAACAGAACCTTCATTGTCATTAGTAACACCTGTGTTTACCTGCTGTTTCACGTCAAAATGGCTGCTGTGAAAAAGGTCTATTACAGGCATTTTAGTCCCTTCAATAAACAAGATAAAATGATGACAGTTGAATGGAAAGACAAGTAGAACCGATGTAATAAATTAAACAGTAAAAGACTAATAAAACAATGAAATAATAAATTTGAATGTTAAGATACTGCAGTGATATATCAGCAAACTATTTTATGGGCTATATTGTTTTTACTGACAGTATTTAACCCATTGTGGAACTGGCATTTTTGCAACCTTTTTTCTAGGAGTGTGTCACTTAATATAACTGTAGTTAGCATAAAACCTGAACTTCTTTTGCACCTTTGTTCTACAATTCCTACAAAAATATTGTCATTGGCTGTCATGGGTGGGAAGATATCGGATATTGGCGACATGCCAATGCATCCATATTCACAGAAAGGATGAACAACCTCAGAACAGACCAGACAACAAAGCAAAAAGATAAACTCTGGCAACGTTCCCTTTTCTTACAGTGCGACCCAATTCCAGGCCAGGGTTTTCGACTGGGCCAGTACTGCTGCCGCTGCAAGGAGGGCTACTACAGCCCGCCGCCGGCCACCCAGGACTCCGGTAAGCCAATCACTGACCTTCTGACCAGAGGACGCAAACACTCCCAGAGCACACAGGTTTAATTAACTGAGAGGGCTGAGGTCTGCTGCAGCAGACCTCAGCCTTTTTGTCATCTTTAATATCCCATGCACCAAACAGAAGATTCAAGTTGCTGGCCAAAAACAGGGCTAAGGGGACAATTCACATTTTAGAAAGTGGTCACATTGATAATGAACTGTGAGTGCTTCTAAATGCTTTTGTCAGCAATTTGGTGTTGTCTTGTTCTAGATGATCTTTCATCTTGTTTGAGCCACAAGCAGTTAATATACCATTTTTCCTTAAATAGTGGCTGGGGCCTTTATTTACCTCAACTGCAGAGGGTACCAGGCCTTTATTGGAAGCAGGCTTTTTGTTGAGAGAAGCCTTTACTTCTGATTCCCTCTGTTTGATAAGTATATTTGCTCATATTTTAGTACAAAGCCTCTTGTTATCTGATCTGCTTCTGTTTTTTGGACCGACCACCCCCAAAAAATTTGACCAGAAGAGGGGGTAGCGCTGGCACTCAGTGCGCTTATTTTTCCCCCTCTCCCGGTCAATTTTTCTCCTGTTTTTGTTCTTCTTGTTTTATCAAGAAGATTGTTTTTTTCATGCCGACCACACCCCCAGCCATTATTGGAGACCTGGCTTTTAATTGAGTACCAGCTTTTATTGGAGGAAATACAGTAGGCAGAAAGCTAACGTTAGGCTAAAACGAATTCCAACAATTGCTTTACTCCACCGGCACGTCATGACATGTAATTATTCCAATAGTCGATGTAGTTTAAGAATAACAACTTGTTAGCAACTTACTGTTTTAAAGCACATAACAGCTTGAGACATTAACGGATGTAATTTATATCACAGAAAAAAAAAATTCAAACTCTCGTAGGCTTATGTTAACCACAGACCTTATTTTCTGCATAAACAGAAAACCTCATGGGAATAAAATCATTGAAAATCTTGCCAGGGAACCCATGGCTCCAAAATGTATGTATGGATGTAACAGAGCTGAAGAAGTTAACTATCCTCTTTGGGAATACCAGCCTTCATCTGATTAAACAATGCGGCTTTTGCGATCAATCAGTAGTACAGTTATGTGGATTTGAGAGTGGATTTACCTCGAAGCAATGATGCTATGATATTTGCCAGCATGAAAGACACTTCTGTGTTCACCCTCCAAAACTGAATATCAAACATTTGAAGTAATGATTGGACAATGACAGAGCAAATGACTGATGAAGGAACTGATTGAATAAAGCACAATGTTGCTTTTGGAAGGACAGTCACAGAGGGGCTTTGTAAACACATCCACAGATCGAATTGTTTCAGAGATGAAGTCGTGTGGAAATGAAGTGCTTGTCTGAGTTTGTGTGTGGACATGTAGATGTACATGCTTGTGTCTTTGTGTACTGCAGATGGCGGCTCTGTGAACAGGAGCGTCGGTGGCGGTATGTGCTACCCGGCTCTGCCCATCTGTCTTCCCTGCTGGCCGGGCTGTAAGAGCTGCCAGGATGGCGCCCCCTGCTGGGTGCAGGAGGACTGGTTTCTGCGGTCCGGGGTGCTGGCTATCCAAGGTGCCTTCATGCTCTTGGTGTTCGTCAGCATGCTGGCGGCCTACCAGCACCGCCGAAGCCGGGTGAGTCAGTGAGTCTCTTGGCTAACTGAGTCCACCGTATGGGACAGAACTGGGTGGAGGGATGATCAAGAGAACTGAGTCATGATACATTTGTTGTAAAGGCTGATTTGTGTTTGGAATGTGCTTGGTTTTTAATTGTATTGTTGAATGTGTATGAGGGTACCTTGAAGTCTCTGATTTTGCTGTGACACCCTCCATTAGTTTATTTATAATTATTTTTTAAATCCAATCAGGTCAGATCAGTTCAGATCAGATCAGATCAGATCAGATCAGATCAGATCAGATCAGATTATCTTAGATCAGATCAGATCAGATTGGATCAGATCAGATCAAATTAAAGCCTTTGTAGCTCAAATGGCCTTATTTACAGTTATGGACAGAGGTGGAAAAACTACACATAACCCTTTACTCAAGTTAAAGTAACCATAATGGAATACTATAATGGAAAAAAATACTCTAGAAAAAAGAACTAATAGCAGTGGAATGTACTTAAAGGTGCACTATGTAGAACTGCCAAAGTTTGAATTGAGGTGAGGACTCAACTGACAAAAGCTGTGGAATAAGCATGTAATTTGATGTCTAAATGGTTGTAATCATCAGTAACCACTAACTGATAAATTATGTGCTTATTCTACGATTTTATCGGTTGAGTCTAAATGGTCCTCACTTCAACTGACCCTTGGCAGTTTTGCATAGTGCTGCCTCAAGTATGGAAAGTAAAAGTAGTCATTGTGGAGAATGGAGTAAAAGTATAAAGTCTCACAAAATGGAAATACTCAAGTAAAGAGCTAGTCAAGTACTGGAGCCAATATTACTTTCCTCACTTTACACCCTTGGTTATGCATCAGTTATTGTCACAATTTCTAAATTATGTCATGTTGTGTTTTGAGAGTTAAGTTTTTCGCTTACCACAGCCTTGACTGACTAACTTATCTGAAAGAATAAAGTCCCATAGATTTACTGTAGGTCTGTACTGTTTCCTCTGTACTCAGCTACTACTACTGCTGCTAGAGGAATGTGCAATTAAAGTAACAGAGTAGTTAGTTTAGTTTTCCACTAAAATAAAAAGAAGTGAAATGCTACTATTTATTGTCAGTGCTTTTTTAATAAAGTAAAGCAAAGGACATTGTTTTTTGGACTGTCAGCTAAAACTTGGACGATGCATAGAACCAAAATGAAAATTACCCAAGTATCCCTGCTACATAAAATCAGAGCGCACACTGGTCTGTTTTGCAGTTTCCAAATTTGCTTATGCTCAAGATTTGATTCTTCATGGAAAGGCTGATCATTACAGACTCCATTAAGTCAAAAGAACTAATTAGTGTGTCCCCTCTCAGGCCTGTCGACTGTCAACACCCAGAGCATTGAAATGAACTATCACTTAATTTTTCCACTTGTCACACAGTTTAGGCATTATTAGAGCATAACGGCTCCAACGTTCACAGCCATAACTCAGGTTGTAAGACCATAGTAAAATAAAGACAGTCTAGTCTTTCAGTACTAATTAATGATTTGCTTCAGGCCTTCCTCTACCATTACTTTTTTTACTCATTATTATTATTATTATTATTAATATTTTTTTATTATTTATTTATTTTTATTTTTTTAACCACTGACCATTTTCACCCACTCCTTTTACCCTGCTGACTGTGCTGTTTTCTCACATCTGCCTCCTACTTCTACTCTTCTCCTCTCAGAGGATCCGGGCGTCAGGCCTCCTGCTGCTGGAGATGATCCTTTTCGGCTCGCTGCTCCTCTACTTCCCGGTGAGTTTCTGATCAGCTGACTGACTGAGAGCGTCGGAGATTAGAGCTCTTTTCAGATCACTGCGCAGTGCCGCGGATTATATCATAATGGACGATTTAGAGAGGTGGGAGGATAGGGTGTGTGCGTGTGTGTGTGTGTGTGTGTGTGCGTGCGTGTGTGTGTGTGTGTGTGTGTGTGTGTGTGTGTGTGTGTGTGTGTTAGGGGTGTGCATCCTTGGCCTGAAATTGATTCAGTTTGATTCACGATTGACAAGTTTACGATTCAATTTAAGAATCTTTTATCCTTTTTTATTTATTTATTTATTT
>OMKZ01017598.1:4769-15333 GCA_900302535.1 Neoniphon sammara
GACCTCTCGCGTCTCATCAGCCTTACCACACACAAGCAGACACACATACACACACACACACACACACACACACACACACACACATACACACACACGCACATTATACCTCCAGGATATAATAGTTGCATGGGTTTACCACACATATGTGATCAAATAAACCACATAGGTAATGGTGTCACTGTTGTACAGATGGTTATCTCTGGCTGCAGAGCCTCATGCACTGGCTCTGCTCATTATTGTAATTGCACATTTCCTCATGTTTGTTTACAGCATGGCTACTTGTTGTTCTGGACTCACCATCATCCAGTGTCGCTGTCCCCAGACCCTTGTTTAGTCTAACACACACACACACATACATACTCATACACGCACACACGCACAGGTAAAGGTTGTTTAGTCTGGTCGTTCTCATTATTTTGCCTTTCCTGTCCTCTAAATGCTGTGTCTCTTGACCTACAAGGAGCAGCTTGGAGCTTCTAGTTGCCCTAAACAGGTTATGACTCAGAATCAGGTAATGACCAATTACAACGCATCTAAACAGGACACACAAACACACGCACAAGCACACACACTCACATTCCAACTTGTTGCTAGTCTTTTGCAGCTATTACTGACATAGAGGCTGATTATGAACTTATCTTTATAAATTTGAGTAGATAGAAGAAAAAGCAGTGAAGCAGTGTGCACATGCAGGCGCGCACACACACACACACACACACACACACACACGGCACCACTGGAGCAGCTAAATGCCAATTAGACATTGATGAGAGACATGAGCAGAGGAATGTAGGACTAAGTAAAAGTTTGGTTCTTACTTGTCCATAGTTCACTGTAACTTCCATTTTTCAATCCCAGATAGTCCAACACAACCTTGGCCCCATGCCTCTGCCTCCACCTCTGCCTCTACCCCTCAGCCCCCTGGTTGCATATCACACAGCCCAGCAGTAAATCTTACTAAAGTTTCCTAATGTGTCCCTGTTTTAGTTGGCCATGCTCTCTGCGTGCGTATATGCATGCATGTACACATATAGCTGTGTGTGTGTGTGTGTGTGTGTGGTACAGTGTGTTTATGCACGCGCATGAATGAACATATGTGCACTCACTGGCTCTGTTATGGCATATATAAGCCAATGATTAATGGAACTCAGTTCTGCAGATGAAAATAAAAATGTTTGTAGTCTTTAAGGGATTTAGTTAATTTGTGATGTTGCAGTATAGAGGCATTTGGCCAAATACTTTAGTTTCAGCTGAAATAATCTTTGATTCTATTTGACCTGCTTTAAAAAGTTTTCCTTTTGGTTCTCCTAATCTCCTCAATTTTCTTAAGTCCCAGCTCTTTATGCCAACCTTTCTTTTGACTTGAAATAACTATCATACAATTGAACGTTGTCGGCATCTTCAAAGTGCTCAAATCACAATAAAGAACATCTTTGAGGGTATTATGGATTTTGCAGCACATGTGTGCAGTCTGGAAAGTTTCCTTTCAATGAAGGATTCATACATAATACCCAAATAGAAGGAAAAAAGTTAGAAATGTTGATAACTAGTTCCTTGGTTACCACTAGTTAGCTTAACAAACAATCCATAAAACACACTTAGGTGCACTTTACAGGCTCATAAAGCATGGGTGGAATGTCCATCTGACCAATCCAGTCGCTTGGCTGGAACTACCCATTGCATCATTAACTTTAAAAAGCTATAGCATCCTGGTCTATCTAAATCATACATATATGGGCCCTGCCCAGCCCTCTATCCTGGCTCAGTGCGGGCTCTCGAGTGGGCAGTGGCCCCGTCCAGTTGGCCCTCCATCACCTCATCATCCAGGGTCCAAAGACCACATCTGGAGCTAACCACGACGTCCAGGCCTGAGGCGAGCCGGAGCGCAATCGGTCATGGTCAACACATGCTGTGGCAGAGCAGCTGAAGCACCTGGGTTCTGGATACTGGAGCCCAAGGCCTGGAGGCCCAGAACAGAAATACATGAGTGATGTCTCCATCTCTATCGGAGCTACTCTCCTCAAATCCGTAACAATTTGTCCATCTGTAGACAATAAATTAGCCTCTCTAATTCAGCCTCCTTTCTCTCTCTCTCACTATTAATTTAAAATGTGTTGGTGTTGTGTGGACAGAAGAATGGCACGGCTGTCTTCTCTGGGTATTTGGGAGAACAGGGTGTTTTTGAAAAAGGGCAGGTTGAGAAACTGTGAGAGAGTGTTTGTGGTCATATGTGTGTTGTATTTGTATGTGCATGCATGTGAACGTGTTTGCATGTGTGTGTGTGTGTGTGTGTGTGTGTGTATAGGGAGAAACTTGGCTATAAGTGATTATGATTATCCTTTATCTGCAACCCTGCCTGGATGTTAGCAATATGAGTAAGGCTTGTGTCAGTCTCAGCACCCCATAAATCTTTGCTCCACCCTGTCCCCGGCTGATGACACGTGTCTCTCTCTCTCTAAACATCTTGTTCCAAATAGTCACCCGTTCCAAATGCCACGTCAGTAAGGAACATATTTTCATTAGCAAACCAGAACACACACATAGAACTTCCCTCGTGTGCAGAACCTACAATACATATGTCCGCTTGTGAGTACATGCAATCCCAACACATCTACATGCACGCACATATGCATCCAGTCATATGCATACATATACCAGGGAAAGATTAAAGTAAAACTGGCACGTCTTGATACAGACCTCTGCACACTATTTCCACAGTTAGAAAAAATGTTTAGAAAAGCCAGTAAGCAACTACATAAAGTTTCAAGTTTATTTCATTTAAATAGCACTTTAAAAGCTTTAAAACACATTGAGACTAGCCTCAGAGGGGCAAATGTAAAGCCATAGGACAGAGAGAAGTGGAAACCAAACATACAGCGCCCATGTGACTGTGTGGTCAGCCGCTACGTGATGGATCTCCAGGTGCTTTTAAGCTAACATCTCTTTATCATCAGTTATGACGGATGTACAGTAGAGGGAAAGTTTCCCTGGACACCCTAAATCCACACAGGGCGCTGCTCACCTGAGAGGCATCAGTGAACCGTAACACACACAGAAACACACACACACTCACACACAGAGAGAAAGAAAATTACATTACCGACCTATGTACCGTATCATCTGAAAATTTTTCCCAAGATGCCTGGCTGCGTGTCCACCTGAGAGACATAACTCATTGACACTGGACCTATTGAGCAAGGGCCAAACACACAAACACACATCAGAGAGAGCTAACTTGCCACAGATGTCAATCACATTTTGGCAAAACACACCAGAACTACAGGAGAAAACTGCAGGAAATGATGGATATTGAATTAGTGGAATAACAGTCTTCACGCTCGCACAAATGTGCACAAAACCATACACACACACACACAAAGCGCACATGCGGCGAGTTTAGCTTAGCTCTCACAGGTAATTCTGTTTGATGGCTTTAGCAAGCCACCACTTCCCTTTCTGTTTGACTGTCTGTTGAAACACTCACAGTGTAATATGAAATTTTCTGTTTGGTCAGGCCAAATTGGCCATTTGGCTGACCCGCAGGAACAAGGTGAGGGCTGCAGCCAATACAGAGCCTGTGGCAATGCTGAAAGGGACCGGATCTGCTTGCCATAAGGGTGGTGTGCATGTATTTTTATCTCAGAAATGGCACTGTCACATTTCTGGATGTTTGCGAGCTGTTGGGAGAAGAGGGCCTGAGTATTCATGCAGCATTCGCAGTAAATTACAAATATGACTGCATGGGCTGTCAGTGCTGCAGATATTGGCGTATTCAGTCTGTTATGGCTACATGTGTTTGTGTTTGGGAGCATGTGTTTGTGTGTGTGGGGGGGGGTTACCATAAATTTACTGACTTTTTCCGCTGTATTGTTCTGATGTTCATTAAAGTACTTCAAAAGTCAAGTCTCCCCCTCACCGCCCTCACACACACACACACACATACACACATGCCTACTGTGTACACACTAGGTCCCTGGGAGCCCTGGTGTAGGCCCCAGGTAGACCCTCTAACCACTTAATCTAATCACCCACTGGATCAGGGGACTGCTGGAGAGGAAACATTGGGCACAGGTCAAAACCTCAGCAAACTACTGCACTCAAAAACTAACACACATGCACTCACACACACACACACATACATAGCTGAGACGACAGAGACCCTGCAGCATACGGACCCTGTAAATGTTATTGTTCAGTTCCAACCACAAGACCGTGAGTTCAGTCTCGTTAGCTGGAAAGCCGAGTCCCTTTTGTTTAGAAGAAAGAGAATAATGGCTTGTTGGAAAGGGTTGCCCTGCTTTACTTTCATGCCGGTGGTTGTTACGGATTTCTGGGGATTTAGAATAAAGCCATTTGAGGATCATGTCATTGTTCAGAGCGGCATGGATACACAGGGAGTGGAAATTCACAGAGCTTAGGTAGAGCTTGTAGTTCAACATGTTTGGAAATGATCATGGAGAGATTAATGTGCAAAGTAAAGTCAATAGCATATGTCCATGCCTATGTCCATACACATGCATATGCCTTCAAGTGCATGTGAGTGAGTGTGCATGAGGATATGGGTGTTTGGGTATCTCCATAATGTTTGCATGTGGGAATGTAGCCAGTGAGCACACACATAGCCTCCATACAGTATCCCACAATGAATGTAAGACAGTGAAGTAACTAGATAAGAGCCTCAAGAGACAAGGGAAAACTAGACAGTGAGCAGGGGAGTGGAAGGCTGGGTTGTGATGAGGAAGAAAGTGGGTTTTAAGGGATTAGGCTGACCCCACCTCCCAGCGGGAGCCAGAGAGGAGCTTAATCATGAGTCACACAGTCTGTGGGCCAGGAAGCAGAGTACACTGCTGAGTTCATCACTGACACACTGTAACAGCATGCTCAGCATGCAGCGTGGAGGAGAAGAAAGACACAATGTACACATAATGCGAATACATGTAGTATGTGCAAGAATGCAGTTTCACCAGGCATGTATAAACACACCTGTACACACACACACACACACACACACACGAGCACACACATCAGAGCCCAAGCATATGTGCAGCAAGTCAGCACAACTGTTTAAATTCCAGGGAGACATCTGTAATGAGGAATGAGTCATTTGGATCTAATTATGGGCAACGAAGTGGAAAAGATGGAGTAAATCAACTCAAAGTGATTTCAGTAAAGAAAACTCAATTCCAGTGTGTACACTCAATTCGCCATAAATTTAATTAATGTTGGTTTAAATGGAAGGGCTCAATTAATTGTGCGTCATAAGACTTTGGTGAGGTTTCTCTGTCACTCTCTCTTTCTTTTCAGTGCTCTCTGTCTCTCTTTTACTGTTTTCACACCACAAACATGATTGTAAAAAGTGTTATAGTGCCCTCTTGTGTCCTTTAGTGTCTCTAACAATTAGCCACATTGAACAATAGGTGCATAAGGATAATGACTTCTTAGTTAGATATTGCTCAGTCCTGCCAGCCTATCACCAAACTCTATTACACTCCCAGTTCAAGTGAAATCAGGAGGTCAGCACACAGCAAAAATGCCATCCACCTTAGCAATTAATTCCATATGGTGTTGTATCTTAAAATTTTATTCTTAAAACAAGTAAAAAAAAAAAAAAAATCTGATAGTGATCTGCCAAACCTATAACTTAAAATGAATGTTTTTGCAGTGCAGCTATTTAAATGTAATATGTACTTCTGATGAAGATTGCAATCAAATTATACATCTGAGAACAGTAAAATGTACCATAAATTTTAAAATGGTGCCATTATGCTGACACTGTTCAGTCTAGTCTCCCATAACTCACCAGGGCAGGTAAACCCACCACAACTGAGGTTACTGATCTTTTCACTTGTCATTTGTAATGTCTATTTTGCTCTAGTTCTATACTCTCTTCCTGCTGAACTTAATAATTTCCCCATGTGATCATTTACTACTAAATTACTGATCATGCCATCCCTCAACATTGTCATAAGCCTTCAAGATTGGATATATAGATATAATAGGCTGGAAGATTATTTTTATGGTGTTTTACCATTTTTAGACAGCAAATTGTGGGAAAAAAGGAAGGCATGATACAGTGGTGACAGCTTATATTGAAACCAGTCTTTGTGGTGAATTAATGGTAAATTCTGAGATTAACCAAAAAAAAAGTAGAGCTTATTTCCCTCCAGCTATACTTGACGCAGTTAGCAGTAGATACTGATGGAAACTGTGCTGTGTTCCTTTCTCCAGTAGATGGCCATAAACACCAATTTCAGAGCCGAGCACTACAGAAGGAGCACAACATTTGCAGCACAGTCAGATAACTATTGGTTGGATGGATGTCAGTAAAGGTTAATGAACTAATGAGCAAAGACAGTTCAATGAGTGCAACTGCAGCCATGTGTATTCTGTTTCAATGATTTGAAAAAAGCAAAACCATGAAGAGAAGGCCGTTGCTATAATATGCCATGAAATGTCCTGCGTCCGACAAAGGATCAAGGTAAAAAGAAATATGATACGCATTCCTTGTCAACCCTCAAAACCCTAACAGACACTGTTCTTCACAGCAATGATAAGACAAAATGTCATGTAAGGTCTAGTTCTGCGTCTGTCATTGGTGTGAATAAATAGACATCCGGCGACAAGTATCATGTTAGCAGTAGCAGGCCAGACATAGATCTGTCTGCCACCAAGCTGTAATTCATATTTACAGTAAGGTGCCTGCTAAAGAAGGAGTCAGAGATCAGACCAAGGCACTCTGACCGATCTCTGCGTTGGTTACAGTGAGAAAAAGAAAAATTTAACAGCTGCTGATTTAACAAATCAGATGAACATGGAGATTTGGGAAGGATCACTATCGATTCCACAGGTCTGGACAAAAAAAAGAAGCTCCCCAATGAAAGTGGAATGCCTGCTTATGTAAGACCTTTACATTTATTGCCATTTTTGCAGGTCTTTATATTTGTGTAGCTCTTTTAAGGTGTGGATTAAAAAGGAGTGATTGTATTTAATCACCAGGGTGAGTTTGTAATGGAGTTGGGGCTGTGCAGATATCAATTACTCTACCACCCTCACTCTTTCTTCCTTGTCTGATGTTCAAGGTGGCGACAGCAGCACATTAACAGTGATTTAGCCCCTTCACTACTCTCTCACTCGGTGTCAGCTGCCCTCTATATATGGCTGTTTGGAAGTGAACCGGGCAGGAGAGCTGTAATTACAAGAGTTGCTGATGCTCCTGAAATCAAATCTCCATCTCTGGATTACCCCTCACCTGTTACCAATAAACACTTTTATTGGAGAGAATGTGGACCCATATCCCCCTGCATCCCCCCCGGGTATCGGTTCTCCCAACTCCCCACATATAGATGCCTACCTTTCTTACTGTGGTGGGTGATGGGTGTCAGGCCTTTTGTGCTTGACCTGTTAAAGACAAACAAAATGTGCATTAGTGTAGGAAATCATTTAGGGACCATGATGAATGACACTGGGATCTGGCCTTACTTCACTTTTTTTTTTTCGTTCAGTTTAATGGGCAGCTCACCCTTCATGGGCCTGCCACTGACCGGTCATGCCTGCAGGCTTGCCCCCAGACCTTGGCGCCGTATCAAGCAGACCAGGCCAGCATACAAGCAGCCAAAACCCAACAGATGCACTGCGCCGAGGCTGACATCCCAAAATCAGGGGACTAACATTAGAAATGTCCTATCTCGCACATAAACACACACATATTCACATCTAATTTTAGAGCGCTCCTCCGGCCGAGGACTTAGTGGATGAATGGAAATAAAATCGGGCATCGGTTTAATCTCCTCTGCTTTCCCTTTGCGCTAGCGGTATCTCTCACATTTCTACATGGCTGTACTTTTCCACCAAAAGTTTAATTTGAAACAGGGAAGATTAGGGCTTGACTGATATTTGTTTTTGAGAGCCAGTACCAACACTGATATCTTTAGATTGAGGTTATGAAAGCTAATATATTGTGCCAATATTCATTTAAATGCCACAGATGTATGAGACATGACTGTCTCCACCAGAATTTTATTCTTGGCAGCGTGGAAAAACATCTGAAACAGCATTTAGGACGTGAAACACTACAGCTAGCCCTTAAAACCAATACAAATCAAACATTAAATTCACACACACAAAAAAAACACACTTCAACAATTATATTACTAAATAAAATGCAAAAACAAAATTTCATTGTAGGTTTTATGTACTGATTTTATGTAGCTGTCTCTTTGTAGCAGGGATGAACGTCCATCATATTGGCAGTGGACAACATGATGGGCAGATATCCAATATTTAATAAAGGCCTAATATCATCCCATTATTTTGGCAAAGCAATATATCAGAGTAGATCCATCTTGTTGTCTCTGTTAGTCTGTCTCCCCCTCTCTGTTTGGACAGATGAAAAGGATTATGTTTTCAGACTTTACATCTGACTAAAGAGTAGAGCCTTGTAGCTTGGTTGTTTTTACACAAGGTAATGTGCTAGCCCTTTGAAATGCTCTCAAAGACTTTACACACACAAATACTCAAGACACATTTTTGCTGCTGCTCTTTGCTTTTTTTTAAAATTTCAACACAACCTGCTTCACCCTCTGTCCTCACATCACCGCCTCCTTTACAAGCACTGCTTTGCGGCTCTGTCACAGCGCGCTCTAATAGTGGATTAGTCTGGGCTTGTAAATGCTGTAAACTACTGGAAATGAACATCGATCTTGCAGTTTGATGAGGAAAAGCATGGTTGGCCTGGGGGACAGACTCGAGCACGGTCTCCATAATCTCTCTCTGTCTCTCCCTCTCACTCTTTCTCCGTCTCTCTCATTCTCCCTCTTTCTCTTCTTTACATGGACGCACCTGAGATCAGAAAGCCAATAAGTCCTCATGTCATGCAGTCATCATATCTGCTGGATTGGTATCGTTGTTTGGCAGACAAGTGCTGCATTTTCCTTGGGAAAATTAGCCAGAGGCAAAAGCATATGTTATGTGGGGAGACAACACTTTGCTGTCTAGGCAAAGAGGCAAAGCATAGTCGCACAAAGTTGTGGGCACACACATACACACACACATACACACACGCACATCCTGCCCCTTTTCTCCAGACCAATGCTGGCACCATACGTCCTCAGGCCTGCCTTGGCTGGTGGTTTGATAAATTGGCCCTTTCATCTCGTCGATGTGCATTGTGTCAGTGGGGTTTGTGTGTAAACAGTTATGTGTGTATGTATGTGTGTATGTATGTGTGTGTGTGTGTGTGTGTGTGTGTGTGTGTCTGCCTGGGTACATTGTCTGAGCTGTGAAGTGTTTGGCTTCCTCACTGAGGGCTGCTGTCACAGCCTCTGAAAGCGTGTAATAGGCGCCCATTCTCCCAGAATGAATACACATCCATACACTGGCAAGAAAATGTGACAATTCGAAAAGACTTGGGATAATGAAAGGGAGAAATTATAAAAAGGGGCATGGCAGTGTCATTCTTTTCAGCTAAGCGCTAAATTTGGTGCATATGATTGCTTCAGGAAGTGTTTGTAGTCCACAGTGAATTTCTGCCATTTTTGATAGATCAAAGATGGGGATTTTTGGCTGTGTGAACCATTCTGGCACTGTAGATGGTGTTTCTGGGAGTTGGACCATGATTCATTGCTGTGTAATGTCGCCTTGGTTTGATTAGGATTCAAAGACAACTGTTTGTTTGTTCAAGTTCCTTCGAAATGAATCCTCCTAAAATATGGGTAATTTCCAGCAATTTTGCTCTAAGATAGTGATAGGTAGAATCTGCCAGTTTGAAACGAGAGTCTGTTTTCTGCAGAGCCATATTAAGCATTTGACCCACAAGGCTGACCTCTGTAGAGATGGTCTATATAGACTACACAGCATCTTGTTCTCAGGTCCCGAGCATGACATTGCCAGCACAAAAATACCACAAGAAGCAGACACATGAAACAAGAAAAGTGACCTATGATAAAAGTCACACTAATGTTACTACCCAATAAAAGCCTTAGGAAGAGCAGTTATACTACTGTGACCCTGCAATAAAATGAAGGACGCTATCCAAATATGACAGTACATTTAACTAATAAAACCTTGCAGGGATATTATATAACAGTCTGGTGATCTGTCCAGGGTGCTTCCCTGCCCTCTGACCAGTGCATGCTGGGATGGACCCCACACATACACACCTCCACAACCAAACACACAGAAACACACACTGAAGTGGATTCTAAAGAAGATGAATGATTATAGCAAGATTATAACAAAAAATTAACAAATACTATAAAGTAAAATGGGGTCACAATAAACTCCACAGACACACTTTAAGTTGCTTTAGTAGGCCATTATAGAAATTGTAATAATACTGTTTAATTTATGTTAACACCCCTACTACTCACTACCACAGACACACCTTTAGTATTATATCAATATTTAGGTGATTATGCGTCTGGGAGTTCCTAATTACAGGGTAATGAGGGTCTCTCCCTCTCTCTCTCTCTCTCTCTCTCTCTCTCTAAATTCAGTAGCGCTCTCTCTCTCTCTCTCTCTCTCTCGTGCAGCGCACTTTATGTAAGATGATACTTTCGCATGTGGG
>OMKZ01017601.1:0-17907 GCA_900302535.1 Neoniphon sammara
GAAGAAAAAACATGTACTGCTGTAATTTAACTGTCTGAGAGTCCCAGAAGTAACCCCTGCTCCTTTTCCTCCCCACCTCCAGCCCACCGGCGAGGCGCCAGCGCGGCCGTCTCTCCCGACCCACTCGCCACCCACCTCCTCATCACCACCCCTCTACGCAAGGCCCCACACCTCGTCTGTCGCCATTGGAGCGCCAGGACGAGAACTACCACCACAACCCACACCCCTCCACGCACCAGATATACACAACACACACCCCCAGCGCCTATGGTCAGCCCCCCACAGCTGGGAGCGGGGGTGCGGCATCGGAGGAACCCCGGGCTTTCCACCCTCCTACCTTGTCCCCACGGCTACTGCATCCAGCCGCTCACCACCACCACCATCATCACCATCAGCAACAACATCATGCCACGCAGCAGCAGCAAGGAGCCATGGTCATGGACTTACATGAACAGGTTTGTCTGTTGATACCTTCAACCTCTTGTTTCTGTGGGATGGCGTTTACGCATATGAGACAGATGGGAGATAAGGAAGTCCTGAGCTGCTATCAAAGATCAGTATCAGGGCCTGATTCAGGCTCTGATACTAAGTGACCGGGATCAGCTACAAAATGCTACAATCAAATTCCCATTAATATAACTGCCTTCCTCTGCTCAATTTATGTCAACTGTCTTAAGACCTAGTGCTGCAAATCACCACTCTCCACTACTTTGGGCAGTAGACAATGTGACTGTGGAGGGAAGCATGCTGTTGAAATGTCGGCTTTGTTATTTCACGTTGCAAAACTGTTTGCAACCCAAGCATTTGTAGAGGCAGTAAGAACAGCCTTGTGCAACACAACAAAAGTTCATATTTTAAATCATATCTTTTAAATAACTTATTTGTTTATAGTCGTGCTCAATAATAACCATGAATGGAAATAACCATAGTGTAGGCTATTTTTATTAAAGCATAGCAACTGTTAAATAAACTTAATCTGCCTATACTTGGTTGAGAGAGAGATTGGATCAGGACACTGTTTCAGAAGATACTAAATATTGAATTACTCAGATCGGGACTGGGGACAAACAAAGTTGAAGCTGGGCATCCATAACCGAAGACGTTCTGTAGTTGTTTATTGTGCTTGCTTGTGACGCTGCATATTAACTGTTCCATTCCTCCACAGCTGCAGCAGGGCAGCGTCCCAGTCTCCTACACGGTGACCCCTGTCCCTCCTCACGGCCTCGCTGCACCGTTGTGCAGCAGTCAACACCTTCCCCCGACCTGCTCCTCGCAACAACAGGTTCCTGCATGCAGCGTGGTCTTCAGCACTGGACAGCATTATCACCCGGTGAGAAGAGAACAGGAGTGTGTGCATTTGTGAGAGTGTATTATGTGTGTTTGTTTGAGTGTTTGTCTGGGAATAAAAAGAGTAGCCGTCACTTTGTACTGGACTTTATCTGCAGTGTACAGTCTGTACTGCTGCTCAACAAGGAGGAGAGTACGGGGGAAAACAGCATAGACCTGGAGAGCATTCTGTTGAAATAGTGCGATAAGCTTTTAGGTCTTGGCTGCCACCTTGTGGCAAGAATCAGCATGTATTTGGAATCAACCACACTGCAAAAACATCCAATCAAACCTTCGTTTCTTGTCTTTTCCCTCTCTTCCTCTTCCATTCCACCCCTCTAAAGATGCTGCAGGCATGTTCGATGCAACACTTGCCAGTACCCTACGCCTTTCCCTCGCTGCTGTCCAGTGACCCTCAGTTCCTGCTCCCCCCTCCACCCCACCTCTCCCACCATCCGCCTCATCTCCCCCCGCCCGGACAGTTCCTGCCCTTCCAGACGCAACAACCGCGATCGGTGAGTGATCATCTAATGTAATTTATAATTTACTTGTCAATTAGCTGTACTAGTAACTTGTATCATTGTGTTGTTAAAAATGTCTAGAGTTTTAAGCCATGGAAATAAGAAGCTCAATAGGTGAAATATGACAAAAAAGAAGGGAATGAACTTTTTGGATGCTGCAAGAAGAGAAAAGTTTTAATAGAATGTTGCACGTGTATAAGGACAGTTTAACAGTGTACATCTTCAAAAGTACATTGGGTACAAAACAAATGCATCATGTTAGTTTTGTGTCCTTTTGAAGATGCACAGTTTGTTAAACAACCGTTGTGTAATTGCCGTCCTCCCTAACATAGTGTGTTTCTTCCCAGCCTTTACAGAGGATTGAGAATGAGGTCGAGCTTCTTGGGGAGCAGCTGTCAGTGGGAGGGGGGTTCAGCTACGCCCACCATCACCACCACCACCACCATCACCACCAGCCTCCCTCCACCCTGCCCCCCTCCACCCCACTGCAATTCCTCTCGCACCACGACCCCCTGTCACAGGAACTCTTCACGGTGGTGAGCATGTTAACCAAATGCACATACTTGCCTAAATATACTCAGAGTTTGTGTTTGTATGTCTGTTAATGTTGACATATTAGGTCTTATCCTTTGGATTAATTAAATTATCTTGTTTCTGTCCCAACTCTTGCAGCCCTACCCCCACTTCATGCCTCGCCGAATCACAGGCCGGCGTTACCGCTCTCAGCAGGCCGTACCCCCGTCGCCCTACCACCCCAGCTTCCTGCCTTACTTCTTGTAAGCACTTTCCACTTCCTTTGGCTTACAGCAAAATAAAAAATGAGATTAAAGTCTCATGTAGAGCAGGGTACTCAGCATGTTTGTGTATGAACTACAGTGTGTGGGCAAATTCGGAGCAGAGAGCTGTATGTGCACCACAGAGAGTTAATGAATGCAGTGTTCGGTGTTAATTTTGTCTGTTGCCTGTCCCCCGATCTTCCTATCTCAGGTCTATGCTTCCAGTGACTCCTACCGTGGGCCCCACTATCAGTCTAGAGCTGGATGTGGATGACGGAGAGGTGGAGAACTACGAGGTAGGACAGATTGCTGCCACAGTATTCAGCAGAGTATGTTGTTATCACACTCCAAACATTAGCATTTCACTTAGAAATGTTCTTTGAAAGGCAGACTTGTGCACTTAACGCAAACAGATCCTTTTGTAAGCAGCAGAACACATAGAGCCATTAACTCACCATCTATGTTTGCATTCAACTTCAATAATCAGCTAAATCTTTACTAAACTAAATCTTTTTTCCATTATCTTAACACCTGAGCTGCACTGATGAGAATCAGCTTAAATAGCTGTACTGTTGTTAACTGTTGTACATACAATTTCCACCACTAGCTTTGACCTCTAACATTTGCCATTGTGTGTGCGACCCTCAGGCCCTGTTGAACCTAGCAGAGCGTCTAGGAGAAGCTAAGCCCCGTGGTCTGACCAAGGCAGATATTGAACAGCTACCATCATACAGGTTCAACCCCAACAACCACCAATCTGAGCAAACGCTGTGAGTACCCTGTTGCCTCTGTGCTTTTATTTATTTATTATTTTTTTTTAAAGAGGGGTGGCATTGCTTAAAATACATGTACATATCGCTGTATAGAGTGGTGCTGACCTTGTGTTTTCTTACAGATGCGTGGTATGTATGTGTGACTTTGAGTCGCGCCAGCTCCTAAGGGTCCTGCCCTGTAACCATGAGTTCCATGCCAAGTGTGTAGACAAATGGCTCAAGGTGAGTCAGAGCATTATAATATTTGAACAATTTTAAGTTTCTAAATAGTTTTCCCACCAGTGTGTTCATCTAATGTGATTTTCATCATAGTAATAGCAAACATACAGTCAGTGTGTACACCAGTAATATAAATGTCTATATTGATCTTTTTAGTACACTGCTAAAATTTTAAGCCCTCCACTCCTTATCTTTCTCTCTCTCCAGGCTAATCGGACCTGTCCTATCTGTCGAGCCGATGCCTCTGAGGTCCAGAGGGATTCTGAGTGACCTTTGACCCACATCGACCGCCACCGCCCAATCACTGAATCTCTTTTGGATGTATAAACCAATCAGTGAACTTCTCCCCTTTTTATCATATGGCTCTGCTCACACATTTTGCCATAGATCCGGGACCAGTGCATCTTAATCCTTTACTGTTTTTGCCCCAGGATACTGAACAGTTATTCTGTCCTGGGATCAGCATTTAGGGGTGGGGAAACTTTCTACTGACTTGTGCTCACTTTATCACTGGACTTCCCAGGCCCCCTAACTTGGACTATTACACCCCTACTTCTCTGCCTTCTACTCATGGTTACTCCTTACTATTAATGGCCTTTAAAACACACACAGATACACACACACACACATACTCTCTCTCTTCATGTGCAGGTGGACATATAAATATATATATATTTTTTGAACTCCGCTCCAGCCCTTCCAAACTGAAGTGATTCGTTTTAGTCTTCTGTATGATGGACAGGAAAAAGACTTAAGTGAAAAACTTCTGCATAGTTGTACTAACAAACCCCTGAGGGAGAATTGGCAGTCCAAAGATTATGATGATTTCATCCTTATTATTCTGATCATGGTTAAGTATTCACATCTTGAGAGACTGTCCGTTTTTTCTAGAATCATTATAATTGCAGTTTCTGAATGATGTTCATATAATTTTAATTTTTGTGTGTGTATACTAGCATTCCTTGTGCAAGAGCATTCTGTATTGAGTCAAAAACGAAGATACTGTACACTGTGTCGAAGAATGAGCTACGTTGGAACAGTGAAAAAGTGAATAATATACTTAATTTTCTCACACGTGTGTCCATGTGCAAGTGTGTGTGTGTGCGTGTGAGTGTGTGTTTGTGTGTGTGTTACTCCTCCTCTGTGTTATTTATATAGTTTATGTGGTACAGTACACTGACTTCCTGGTTCCAGTTTTTCTACTCTGCTTCTTATTGAGTAAGCCTCCCTCAGAGTAGAAGAAGGGGGTTCACACTTTTGCAGAGCTGCATACAAATTAATGACAGTTTGCTCCTTTTGTGCAACCTTTGCTTGAGCTTACTATGAAAAGCCCAAGTGGGTGGGCAAGGAAAAGTCAGGCGAGAAAGAAGATCTACAATTCCAGAGAAGCTGAGAATGCACGTCTCTGTTTTTTCTCCTTCTTTCCCCCACCCTTAAGCCACACATCTTATCCTTACATTCTCTCCTTCATCAACAATAAGGAAACAGGTCAGGACAGCTCATCCCTATCCAGACATATCCGACTGAGTGGATTCCAAACAGTTAACCGAAAATTTCATTGATACACAATTCATTTACATTGGGAATAAGGTCATTGATAAAGTGCTTCTATCTCCATCTTGTTTGCACCCAAACTGCTTTCTCAGATCCATTAAGTGCTTGCAGACATAGATACAAGGTTTTCAGTACATACAAGGGACTTACAAGGGTCATAGACGGATAGACTGACACATCTCTGATCAGACAGTGAATTGGACACTTCAGCACTTTAATTAGCGCGAGATCTATATTCTGTACGCTTTCTGAACAAGCCACTGATCAATTTCCCCCCCAATCCATGTGTGTATCACATGAACCGTTTAGATGCATTTAAAAGGGTTCTTGGCTGTGGTTGTATGCTGTGTTGGTCACACTCAGTATTGTTTGCTGCTTGGAATACGTGTTATACACCTGTAATGAACGTACCTTTGTTGACAGATTGTGAAGGGCTGATAAAGCTACTTTAGGCTGAAGTAGCTTCATCAGCCATGGCTAAGATTATGAGAAATATTGAAACTCTACTGTACTGACCACACTCTGCCAATAACTTTCTTCATGTGAGCTTCCAGCACACATCTCAATGATATGTCAGTTCCTTTATCTTCTCACTGCACATCCCTTGGATTTCACACATTGTGGTCTCTGTATCTAAAAAACCTCTTTTAGACCTGTGCTAGCCTGTCATGACCTAACTGCAATGTTCACCTTATGTACAGACTTTCTAATGCAATTAATCACTATGTATCACAATGGGTGTTTTGTGTCAAGTTTATGGCAATTTAACATAGGCCTTGTCACTGATCAGAGACCAATAAGATGGCAAAAGAGAGAGAGAGGGTATTGTAGAAAGTTCAGCCAGGCACCTACAGTGTCTTAAATGTGAGATGCCTTTTTATAAAAACTCATTTTCCCAGAGTACAAGTTGTATCCATCCAGTGTCACCACATCAGACAGAATAATTATTTTTAACCTGAAGCATTTAGATGAAATGCAAACTGACAGTAGATCAGTGTCTGGGGAGAACAGCATTTTTTTATGTTAAAAACTCAGTGTTGTCAGAGTATGAAGCCATGCAATATCTATGGTAGTGGAGGAAACTTATATTTCCTATTCATGGTTTTTTTCTTGGGGTCAAAGGTTTTCTTGGTTACTGTAAGCATCCATTTTGTGTCATAGGAATGTTTTTTTTTTTTGGTCGGTTTTCCTCTGCTTGGTACACTAGCAATTACCTCAGTTATTCTATTTATGTCTTCAGAATATGGCACAACCAGTATGATTGATGCTCATCAAATTTGCTTTTTTTTTCTTTTACTTTGTTGGGCTGTTTCAAGATTTTTCCTTCAAAAAATACATGGAACTCTATCATGAAATATGGTGTCATAGTAGTTTCATTCTGTATTATATCTGTAACCAAAATCATTTGAGCATCTGTTATGATGATGATAATGATAATGATGATGATGATGATGATGATGATGATGAAATTTTTAACAAACATTTGTACATTTTTTATGAGAGTTATTACTAGTAATACTTTATTAAGTAGTGCAATGATTTTTTTTAATCCCTTCCCCTGTCTTTTGGATTTCAAAGGCTGGTTCAATAATAAATGTATAACATTCTCTTCTAATATATTGTGTTTCTGGTTACTTTTCCTAGAGTCTTCCTTTAACTGCTGCAAATTCTTTACACTGTGCTGGCTTTTAGTTTTTCCCACTGAAATGATGTGAGGTGTGTTCCATGCCAACCTTGTGGTGGCAGTGTGCGTCTGCTACTAGGGGAGACTTGTTGTTTTCATCCCATAGTTGCATCTCAAATGCCTTTCCTGCATATTCTGTCCTTTGCCTGTTACCCTTTCCTTGACTTGTCAGAGTCAATGAGTCAAGTTGCACATAAAGGCACAAAGGTATCATCAGTCACTTGCAAGTCGAGTGAACCAGGTTGTCCTGTCAAATTAATTTTCACTTAGTTTGAAAGGCAACATTCAGTGTTCAAAGCTGCTAACTATGTTAAGTTCAACAAACTTTGGGAGTAGGATCCAGATTTGATTCCATTAATTCAAGCCTTTCACCAGTGATTTATTTATTTTTTTCATTTTTTCCTCCAAACTATCAGCTCGAAGTGAACACAACTGTTCGAACGATATTCACACACAATTATATCTATCTATCTATCTATCTATCTATCTATCGATCTATTGATCTATCTATCGATCTATCTACTGATTTATCTATCGATCTATCTATTGATCTATCTATCGATCTATCTATTAATGTATCTATCGATCTATCTATCTATCGATCTATCTATCTATTTATCTATCTATCTATATAGCAGATTCAATCATGTAAAGTCTATGACAGCTTGAATCTCTATCTCTGATATTGACTAAAACGCTCCTTTATGAGGACATATGAAGATGGCCTCAGGGTATCATCAACTGACCTCCCACCTCCAGTGATTAAAGTGCAGAGACTGTCCCAAGTTTCATTTCCTCCTCTCTCTGGTGTGGTAGGGAGGGAGAGAGGGGAGAGCAGAGTTGAGCAGAGCAGATTCTCAGGCCCTTCTACCTGACAGGCACCCAGAAGAGAGATTAACCTCCACTGCAGGCACTTGGATCTTGATAGAGAAGAGAATAACAATGACCGTTAACAGGGTTGGCTCTAAGTATGAGTATGATGTGTGCATGTAAAATATTTAGGATCATCCAACTTTGTCTTTATCAGTGTTTTTCCTCTCCTGCTAAAATCAGTTTAATTTGGTTATGTAATATATTTTTACTGGAGATAATAGGATTCCCCCTTGTTCTTACAGGAAACACAATTGGACCTTTAAAATTTTTTGGTTTGATCTTTGTATTATGTTTTTACATGGAATAAAGACAAGCAGTTCATTAAACTGTGTTTTGAAAGCACACAAGGCTAACGAATAATTTTTGGAGCAAGTAAAATATTTATAATGCATGGGATAGTTGCACAATAATGCACATAACCCACATTAAATATCTGCTGAATATCCAGTGTTATGTCTAGGGTAAATGTAGGTACCTGTAACAAGAGTACAACATCAAATACCTAGACAAAGACAACAAATTCATATTTTTCAGATGGTGGAAGCCCAGTAGCAAAGATGCTGATGACACTTGTGACAAATTGCTTTTTGATAAATTTCATCTTAAATTCAAAGTCAGGTTCCAACATTAAATTCTTCTTTGCTGAATTGGAATAAATTTCTTAAGGCTAAGGTTCATGGTAAAAAATAAATAAATAAATAAATAAATCTAACCTTCTCTGGTTTAACATTTAATCTGTTGTGTATGTACCCTCTACACCAGTAGATGGCGATATTGACCTAACACCAATGGCCTGAAAGTGCGGGTCCCAATAAGGTTGGGGCCCTTCAGTGCAGTCTGTGTGGCTGCAGTCAGATGGCATTGAGGAAGCAAGCAAAGGAACAGCAGGAAAAAGTATTGAGACACACCCAGTGTGTCCAGGCTTGAGAGTTGCCATCCTATTACTTTCTGCAATAGTGGTACTGGCTTGGAATCTTAAAACATGGCCTTCTCCTCCTGTATTTTTAAGACTGTTTGCCTCCTGCTTTTGCAAAAGCATGAACTCCGTTGGAAATCCCTTAGCTGGAGTGTGCTGCTGTGAAGGGCAACAGAAAAAAAAAGGGGCCAGTGGAAAAATTTGTTTCCAATTACCCACGCCTGAGAGGGCATGTCAGACTGCACAAGTGCAAATATTAGCCATGGTCAGTGTGTTATCTCTAAGCACTTGCTATATGGAAGAGTATGCAGCTTTTTATTCCATCAACAGTACACCAGCTGATTTCACTGATTAACACACCTTCAACCAGAGAAAGAGTAAATGATTCTTGAAATCTGCTGGTGTAGGAACTGTTTGGAATCAAAAACTACTCAGGCCAGGGTATAGCATTGTTTTCTCTATTGCACTAGAAAAAACGTTCTATGCCAAACAGAGTTGTAAATTCTGACCAAAGACTCGACTTTGGTGGATAAAATATAACACAAATGGGAAAACCTAATTTATATAGGCTTTATTGCATCATACTACAGCTTGAACTCATACAGGCCAGCTCAAATACCATATTTTCAAACTTTTTTATTTATTTTTGCTTTCCAGAAAACCTTTTTCAATAGCACTAAAAAATGGATGTCAAGTAGTGTTTAACATCTCAAGGACAGTGTTGCAGCTATTTTCCAGGCTAATTTGATTTAAATCGGCGCCTTCCTGGTGAAGCAGATGTTACTCATCCTGCCTGTTGTTGGTCACCAAGGTTTAATTTTTGAGCAATGATGTTGTAGATTTAACAAGAGACAATGAAATTACATTTGGCAGTGGAACGGGAAAGAATAAAATGACGTGTGCACTCAGAGCCCCCACTTTGTACTGAAAAGAAAAAACACCAATTCATTTGTGTGGCAATAAAGTTTCTTGAATATTGAATCTTGAAAAGAGCAGCAAACTCAGTGAATGACTTTAGAGCTGAAGTGCAAACTGTCTTTAATAAAAGACAGCATGCTTTTTAACTGTATCAGGCAGGCCAGGTAGACTGTTGTTCTACAGTTTCGGACCGCTTTCACACCTGATAGTAAACAGTAAACTAGCTAAATGTATTTATGTGGCTCTTTTTTTTTGCTCTTTTTTTACTTAGAAAGTTATGGGGCTGTTGTAAGTTAATCATTCTGCTTTCAAAATATTTTTTGTTTATTCATTCAAACTACTTTGGATCTGGATTGTTCGTTGAAGAGGAAATTGGGATCTAGTCTAACTAGACTACATCATACGTGGATCCTCAAAGCCAGTTTGGGAAAAAAAGGGTTTACTTAACAAATATGTTCTGACCCACAAAGGGGGGCTCAGTGATGTGAGGACCCTCCCCTCTGTCAGCCGATATCCTGTTTTCTGTTTTCTTTCCTGTTTTCTTTCTGTTTTCTTTCACACGGGCCTGGCAGGCAGATCAGAGGAGGTCATCAGTGGCATGAAGACCCACCTGAGCCAGGTGTGACCTCATGTTTAAAAGGCAGACTCAGACCTGAAACGAGCGAGATCTCCTCTTCCCACGCACATCATTGTGCTGTGGCTTTATATCATCACATTCTTGTTTCTTCGTCACATTTCCCTTGAGCACATTCCCACACAGTTTATTCTCAAAGAAATTCAACTCCTACCAGCCAAACTATGAAGTGACAGAAGGAAGCCCTTGCACTCATTTGGGAATTACAGAACTTTGAGGTTTACGTGGCCTCAGGTGTAGTGCTGCTTGTGGTTTACATCCGCCACAATCCACTAACTTTTAAGCGTCCTTTGCAGAGCCCAAACCAAGAACTAATGCAGTCTTTGTTTCTGCAGTCTTTCTCTTTAAATATTCACCACATTAAAGGCTCTGACAATCTTGTGGCTGATGCCTTGTCCAGAGCTCCTAATTCTGTGCTTGTTGTCCCTCTCTGTTCCTCTCCTGTCTTTCTCTGTCTTCCTTTTCCAGTTAAAGTTGCTTCTCCAGGCGCTAGCTTGCAGAGTTGGGAGGTGGAGGGTGGTGGCACTCCGCTCTGTCTGCTGGTGTCCTGTTTTGTGTTTTCTTTTCTTTTTGCAAGTGCCTAAAGCGCTCTTGGTGGCATGAAACACACCTGGGCCCAGTGTGTCCTCGTGTTTAAAAGGCAGAGCCGGGTCTCAGACGAGTGAAATCTTCCCTCCCCATGCACATTCTCACGCTGTGGTTTTGTTTCATTGTATTTTTAGTTCTGCATCACATTACCATCAGGATACACGCCTACACAGATTTACACAGTGATCACACTGACTTATCCTATTTACACTTTTATAAGTAGTTTTTCCTGTTACAAACGAAATTTGCCTTTGTTATTCCTTTTGTATCCCATCTTTGTTACACCCTGAGAGCTGGGCTCTGACAGTGATTATGTATGTGGTGATGCAGGTTCTTTTTGTTCTTGCCTGAAGTCTTAAGACCCAGCTGGTGAAGCTGTCTCTAACAAAAAGTTTGGTTTATTCTTATAAACAAGACTGCAACTATTAGGGCAAGGGGCATTTAAGAGACCAAGCCTAAAGCTCATGTGACGCCTATGACTTTGTTAGGATTCATTCAGGAACCACTCAACCCCACCGCCGTGTTTCTTGTGGGTCAGCAACAAAGACCTTTTAGTGAACTTGTTTTCTCTGTCACTACAAACTACTCTTGATTCACCTGTCATGGTTATGTATTAATTGTACAAGGACTGAAGGGACCTCACATTCCCCCATTGTGAAGTCTGTGTTCCCATTATCTGCAGAGAAAGTACTGATGTTAGTGTCCTTGAAGATTTGGCTTCACCACTTTGAGTGTCCCCTTAAATTGTGCTCTCCTCAGACTTAGTGCCAGGAGAAGTGACAGCAGGACTGTGTCCTGCTCTGTTTGCAGTTGACTGCAGCTGTTGTGGAGCTGTTCTTTGTGAAATTTATTGCAGAGTGCCAGGGACATGAAGACTCCACCAGGTGACTATTCTATATGGTTGGTTATAAAATTAATTGGGCTTTGACCCTAAGCCAATAAAGGCCGAAACCTGTGAAGTCTAGTTCTATAATCACAACCATCAAACGAGTCACCTTGCTGTTCCATGAACCTCTGAGGACTTAGTGGATGCAGAGTGTAGGTACACTCCCCTCACGTACCCTGAATTTCAGTGCACTGAAGCAAGAGGGCTCCGCCTGTGATTGTAAGAGGAGTTAGCATGCGAAACTATCTTTTTACGTTACCCGAAAGCCCTCTATTGTTTAATGCAAAGAACCTCTAGCCCAAAAGTATATCATATATATTAGTATATCAATCAAAAGCCATGGCCACTGATGCTCAATGAATCTCTTGACTTTATTATTCCTGTCTGCAGAGTCATTGAAGCAGGTTGTCAGCAGTGGCAGACAACGTTCATCATAAGACCCTTATCAACAGGTTTGCAAGCTGAGAGCAGTGAGGTGGAAACGTTCAAGGGCCAAAGTAAAAAAAAAAAATTCTTCCAGCAAATACTAAACTACCTTGCCGCTTCTGTTTCATATTTTCTTGAGCTGTCTCCTGAATCCCTGTAAATGCTGTATATTTATACTAAGAGATATTAATCCCTAAAGTTGTAATTTCATCACAAACTTTTGGCAGAACTTCTGAGCACAGACTGGTGAGCACATTGAGAAATGATGGGGCTCGTATGTTTGGTTAGTATTGAGGCTTAAATGTGACACAACAAAATAAAGGAGCCTCAATAAAATAATTATAAAAAATAGAGCCATAAATAAATAACTGAATGAATAAATAAATACATAAATAGGTAGATAATTAGATAATTTAGATAGCTTTAGAGATAATACTCAACTCATTGTCACATTTTGAAGAAGTTAGATTTACATTTAAATTAATTTAATTTGGATTTTATATAACTTTTTCATGTTTATTATTTTTCTATAGATACTTTTCCAAACTGCACATTTTGTCAGTAAATTACACAAAGTGTGGGTTCCTTATTTTTTCTTATACTATGTGTAATGTGTGTTGTTCATGAAAGCTGTATACTGTTGGATAAAGATAAGTTCAGTGTAAGTGCCTGACTGATTGATATAGATTCAGGCTTGCATCACAGTTGAGTGGTAGGTGTTGTTTGAATCCACTGTCAGCTAATCCACCCGAGTTAAGCAGAACACTTCCAGAACATCGGGAAATGAGATGAGTTGCTTAAAGCTGCACAAACTGTGCCAGGAGAAGATTATTTTTAAGGTAAAATGGATGGTAGTAAATCTCATCTGATGCTAATTTGTGAGCTGTGTTTTCTTGGATCATTTAGAAAAGTTAAAAGCAAGTGCTTCTTCAGAGTGAAATTCAGTTTTCACTGAGGAATGAAAAAGACTTGGAAAGCCCATGCAGTTCCACACCAATACCTTTTTATCTCTCCTTCCCTCCCTCATTTCTAACACCCCCACCCATCTCTGCTCCCTGAACTGATGTTATAATGGTTTTAGCTTCTAGTTGGCGGTGGTTGTGATGTGACTGGCACTGTGCATGAATCCAGGTGTAATTTTACAGTTTTAATGGCACTTAAGGCTGTTAGATAGTCCAATCCTGTCATGGTCACTAAGATGAAACCTCGCTTCTCATCTGGAATATTTCACACCCAGGAACACATGATAGCTAATAACTATTGCACTTATTATATATTGTTATATTATTGTACAGATAACCTATGTGCATTTGTGTATATCTCCATCTATGCATCACGCTTCACCTCTTTATGCTATTATCAGAAGAATGAACATCCTCCATATGAAGGTTTAGTTTGAGGCTGTGTTTTATAGTGATTATAGGATGTCATTGTTGGACACACAAACCTGATAATCACATGATTAATTTTCACCATATAATAAACATAGTTCTTGAACTGTAGCTAAACAACACTGTTACTAAGCATCACACAAGTATCAGTGTCATTATGAATGCAGCATGTCAATATTTAAATTAACCATAATGCAGTCACAAGTATGCATTTATTTATTTATTTATTTATTTATTTATTTAATTTTATTTTATTTAAGATTTCTTTGTCCTTAGTTGAAAAAAGGGCATGACATGCAACAAAGCTCCTGGGTTGACTAAAACCACAAGCAGCATTTGTTTCATTGTGGCCTTTAAAAAGTGCTGGAATGCTGAAAACATGTAATGTATAATCCACGATGAGGCAGTCTTCTATCGAAAATTAATGACCATTGTGGAGGTGAACAAGCCAGCATGAGCATATTTACATGTTCATATTGTCTTTATATATACTTAATAGTCTTGGTCCTTGCTGACTTGGGGATCTTTGGGTCTGCTAATGGGCATTTTAAAATAGCAAAAGGTGGCACTAGCCATATCTTAGCTTAATTGAGTTAAAAGTGAAATCAATCTTAAATTATCATTATATTAGAGAGCAAAGACCAAAAATAAAACCTGCCATAAATCTATTTAGAAGCACCCAGGACCAATGTCTCCTCTAGGTTGTGTGCATTGGTGCAAGACTGTTTGGTACTCTAGGCTGAAAATTTTGTTACTTTGACCATTTAAGAATAGCATGGTATTATATGTATTGTATATATCAATTATTAGCAAATTTAACTTCTTAATCTGATAATTTGCCCACTGGTCTGCACCTACTGCACTCCTGGCTGTCCAGGAAGTGCATTTCTTCTTCTGATTTCTTCCCTTTTTCCCTTTTACCTTTATGTTTTTTCTTGCCCACCATGAGGTTTAAGTCAGGGGGTGTTGCCCTATTTTGTTTGTTGTAAACTTGTGGGCATGTAAAGCCCTTGGAGACTGTAAACAGTGAATTTGGGCTCTAAATAAACTTGAAATTGAACATGTCAAATAGCATCGGTACCTGCTCCTCTTGTTCCCAGGATTTCACTAAATAAAGTCTCTCCACTAGCTGTTTGCCACAGTTTGAGTCAAACAACTCATACCTCATGCACACCTCATACCTCCAAGCCAACCCTACACATCAGCTGTGTGGGGTATTCATCACTAAATATGTGCCATATTCCTTGGGTTCCAGGGCTTTCTTTCTTTTCCCTTTTCTTTCTTTCTTTTTGTTTTTGAGGCTTAAGCCATGTTTGCTCTTTCCATATGATGCTCCACTCTAATGTGACTGATTGGCAACCCAAAAATGTAAGCAATGTCGAGATCCCACCTCAACTACTGCCCCAGCATTCTCTTTTTGCTACTTGTTTCACTTGATGTAGATGTGGGAGCACTGACTCAGAATGCATATGAATGGGAAATAAGAAGGCACACTCAAGAAAATTAATTAAATAAATAAACAAGAGGAATAGGTAGTAATAAGTAATAACAACAGTTGCACAACACCCCTTAACTATTGCCTGTAGTGTACATGTTGTCTTCTGTCTGTATACCTCTTTTCACTCTGCTTTGAATAGTAAAAAGAGCATATTATCGCATGAGTTTTCAACCACTTACCATCTTCATACAGAATGGAAATATCACAAGTGGAAGAGATGTGTGCAGCAATCTGCATTTTGTGTGGGATGAAGCCATTCTATTGCACTGCAGACACCAGAGACGTATGTTAATTCCAGATGTAAACCAGGCCTCCCCCTCTCTGTGTAACTCTCTCCCTTTGGTCGAGCTCCTGTATCTCCAAAGTAATAAATTTAACCATAAACTATTTGAATTTCACCTATATGAAACAACAAAGTATATTACTTGAAAATGTTCTGCATGACTGCATGGTATTACATAGGCCTTCTGCCAGTAATCATATTTATCCAATCCAGATTACTGCATGTAGGTATATATTCATTTAACAAGTGTGTTAGGTGCCTAGGTGGATGGGTGGGGTAGAGGGTATACATGATTGGAGTTTGTGAAATGTCAATGACTTTAAAGGCGCAGTTAATTTAAAATACAAAAAAGATATTTTCTCACTTACCCTTAGTACAGTCTATCCATCCAGATAGTTTCTGTGTCATTTGGTGAGGTTTCCAGTCTGCTGCAATCTTCCCTGTCTCCTGACACCAAAAAACAATGGGCCTGGATGAGTATAAGTTTGTGAAACTCAAAGTGTCAAAAAATTTTGTGTGAAATACTCAACAGCAACATCTCTTTACATAAAAAAATAACACAGATACTCAGCATAACCCACAGACCTTGGGGGGCAAAGAGTATCTTTGGGAACTATTTCCTGCCAAAGAACACCATCTAACAGTATCTATATATCCCTAATTCATACTCACTGGTGGCAGATAGATACAGTTTGACTGTGCTCTTCAGAATTTTGGGTGAACTCTTCCTTTTAAAATCTCACTTATTACGTAATACTGAAGTGCTGCATTAACATAGTGTTGCTGAAATTAACAGAATCGCTGTGCAAACTACTACACTACAGTTAGCAAATCACCGAGCTACTTTCTCGTATGTGACCAAAAGCTGGTGAGAATGAAGTCTTTGTGACTTCTACCATACTGTTTGGTATATGGGTGCACACTGTATTTTCCTTACACAGGACTCTGGAGACTTTGTGCAGTCTAAACAGTGCATACTGTCAAATAAAAAAAAGTTTATTGATGTAGCCCTTTATCACAAGTATGCCTCAGAAATTCATATCATGTCATATACCATATTACATCATTATATATACACCCATCTCTACCTATATAATACATCATAAACAAACTACAGAGCTTATATCATATGCATACATTACATAAAATACTGTACTACACCAGCACATTCAGTCATACCTATGGGCGTGATTGATAAGCAGGCACCCAGAGGAAATCCACAGGCACTGAGCAGAGATTTGAACCCGCAATCCTCTTATGTAAACAGTGCTAACCACTGAGCCACCATGCCGCCCTAATTGTCCTCCATGATGGACAATTGGGGAAAGGACTAAGGATTGGGCTCTGTCCATCTGTAATGTGCAATTTCTGAGCCTCTACTTGCTTGCTTTGGCTGAAACTTGGTGGAATGATGGATTTTGACACTGGGGTTGGGCATTTTGAATATAAATCTGTTTGGACCACCACAGTGGCACCATCAGGCCATCAGGGCAATAAGCTTCATGCTCAGTATCTTAGACACTGCTGGGTCAAATCGGATGAACCTTTGGGGAGCGATGCATTTTTACATTGATATCCAGCATCTACAAAATGAAGCTGATGGCCCACCACAGCGCTCCCCACAGGCCAAAAAGTCCCCAAGCTTTAAGCAGCAACATCTCAGACATGCATGTCATACATTAAAAAAATAAAATTAAATTACACTCAAGGTGATTTGCATTATTCATGTGTAATGTCTTGGACACTGTTGCACACTGTAATTCCCCTAGGCAGTTTGCAATGCAAAAAGCATTACACACGAATGAATGAACAAACAAATGAACAGAACCTGACTGTTATAGAGGTTGGTCCCCCCAAGCACCTAATAAATAAGTCATAAAACTGTCATCTATTGAAGGACAGAATCAGACTCAGTCATCTTGTATTATCATTTTATTGACTAATCACTTCACATGCTGACCTTGCTGATTGTCAGCACTCTTTTACAACTGACTGGTTATCAGTTATCAGCATCAATAATATGGTTGTGTGATAACCATATCACCCTTATCCTAACAAATAACCTGGGTGCAATTTGCGGTTTGTGCACTGTGCTTCAACAGGAAATTAGGGGCAGATGGGGCCTAAAGGATAGAAAAGTCACCCTATTATCAGAAGGCTGCAGGTTCAAATATTTCAGATTGGCTGTCAAAATTATGATGGGTAAGTGCTTTCCCCCACTCACCTACAATGGCCTTCCAGGTGCTCTTGAGCAAGGAGCTCATGAGCTGCTCAGTGGTAAACAGGAGAAGACTGTGGTTGCACTGGGCAGCTATCAGGTGTGAACGTGTGTAATTATGAAGGTTGGTGCTTGCTGCAGGCTCAGCAATTTTTCCAGCATGCAGGCTCAGCAGACCTTCCCCGGATAAATAAGGATTAAAAACCAACATGTGCACTGCATGCTCTTTATACTACTCTAAAAATGTAACTCATGCTTTGTGTAATGTGTTGATATATTACTGCAACTGCTCACAGATTGTCTTAGCTGCACTCATAAATAGGGCAATGACTACACCTTCTGGATCCTTGACACTGTTATTTAGTAGCCTCAACCCGTGTGCATGTGTGCGTGTGTGTGTGTGTGTGTGTGTGTGTGTGTCAG
>OMKZ01017602.1:0-12200 GCA_900302535.1 Neoniphon sammara
TTAAATGGAAAGAGAGAGAGGGAGAGAGAGAGAGAGAGAAGGCAGCCTGGCTCTGGTCCAGGGTTATCACTGGCAAAAGTCGAGGCATTTGCCAGCTGCCAGCTTGAGACAGCAGCACTCTGGCAGAAGGATGCCGCCCTGCGCAGCTTCGGCTGGTGTGTGTGTTTATACGTGTTTGTGTGTCTGTGTGTACACGCATGGATGCTACAGAGCGCTGAGAGCTCCACCGATGTGTTAAAGCATGGGACAGGGACCATATGCAGAACCAGTGGAGCTGGTTTTGACTGACTAGAGGGACAGTCTATACTCCCCAAAGCACGACAACAACATAAACAGTCATCCCTCTTCCCTTCCACCAATTCCACCAACCCCTCCTGCTTCGCTTTACCATCCAGAAGTTGGCGCTCACACTGCCAAGTTGCCTCCCTGTGGAGAAGAGGAGGGAAGCCCCTTAAAACATCTCCCTAAGTCTCTTTCGCACAATTCCCAAGTGTATCCTCTCTCTAGGAAGTGCATTACATAAGCAAAAAGGCAGATTACATGGCAGGCTACAGATAAGCAGAAAAATGCAATCTGCAAAAATGATGTCATCAAAATCTGTGTGTGTGTGTATATATAAATCAGTAACATTCAGCTCCTTGAAAATTGATGGCAATTTATATTTTACACACACTGACTGGAAAGCCTCTTTGAGAAGATGTCTATGTGTGAATCATCAACTGGCATCTCATCTGTGATGCTGAAGCACAGAAGCTGCCCCAGTTTCCTCCTCCTCCTCTCTCGGCAGGAGATGAGTGGTAGTGTGTGTGTGTGTGTGTGTGTGTGTGTGTGTGTGTGTGTTGGGGGGGGTAGCAGTCATGAGAACTTTTTAGGGTGCACAGTCAGTTAAGTGTGACACCACTGCAGCGTCACACACTCGCTCATTACACCGTCTCCCCGTCCTGATGTAAGACGATGATGGTTTGCAATCAGCGCAGGCACACACACACATTCTCACACACACACACACATATGCACACACATCCAGGGAACATTAAAAGGTGACAACACTTGTCTCTGAGCATCTCTCTTCTCTGAGTCACACAACCAAATTAGATTCACTGGGTTAGTTCATTCATAATGATAAGCAATGCGAAGCAGATCCCAGGTTCTGTACTGAGGCTCTGGCTGAATGAGACAGATGGTTTTCATTGTTTTTCTTTACCTAAGTAAATTTCAAGAGGAAGATTTAAGGTTCAAATGAAGTCAGCAAAGACATCAGTAAAGTTGCAACACACAAGCCTGTGCTCTGATACCTGCTGATCTCCAGCTCCAGCATGTTGGGAACTAGTCTAATTCACCATAATGCAGTGCTTGATCAAGAAGTGCTCCTCCCAGTGGATAAAACTGGCACTAATGGGATACAGTAGGACCAGCTCCCTAGGAAGAGGTAAATCCACTCATTGCATTTTAATGGCATCTACACCAGCAAGCCATACTAATCACATTTGTGTTCACATTTGGCAAAATGCTGCCAGTGTGTAGCTTATTAAGTGCAGGCTGCTGCAGCCTAATACAGCTACCCGCAATGTGTCCTAAGCTGCACCACAGAAAAACTTAAAGGTCTTATGAGGCCAATACATATGAATCCAAATACAGTACTTTAAAGCTTAAAATGTCTCAACTACGATATTGTCGTTAAATATTAAAATCGCGCACTGCCCTGATATCATTGGAGTATCTGTGTATCTTCTTTTTAAACAGGTTTAGCCAAAAGAATTGATGTTTTCAAGCTATTAAAATTCATTACACGGTGAACCGGCCCATTTCCCTCTTCATACGCCGGTTACAGTCAGGTGCGATGATAAACACACGTATGAACTCCGTAATGTAGCGAAAGTGTGGAAAAATTAACGTCCGACAGACAATATTCAAAGTTATTTCAGAGAGAAGCACGACATTTTATTTGGGAAAAAGCTGCTTCAAAACTTGAGCAAACACAGCCGCTGGAAAGAGATACTGCACTTCGACTCACCTTGAGCTGCCGTTCCTCGGGTGCTGAATACACTTGCTATCAAAGTGGCCACATACCAAATCATAGTACTATTGCCGACCAGAAATAAACCTCATCATATCTCAAAGTGCCCCTTTCGATGAATCTGTCATCGCCGAGTGGCCCAGGACGACTGAAACGGGCCGGTATCCTTTTTTCTTATTAACCGAGCCCGGTACACTTTTCCATCGGCGCTTTCCCCGCTCTCTTCCCCTCTCCTCCGCTCTCCTCTCGCATCCTGAGACAGATCACCTGCGCCAATGGGACGAGAGTGGACGGCGCTGTGAAACCAAGCGCGAGCATTTAGACAACCACGGCCCCGCCTCCGCACTCCATTCATTGGTGGATGTAGGAGGACCGCAGCTACGGATTGGTTGCCTGTGCTGTCGGTTTCCCCGAGGGAGTGGTAGCCGGTGTTGCATTCATGTCGTGTGGGTGTAGTTATCGCAATACTTGACAGTTCAGAGCAGAGATATCAAGGTGTTGAGAAAAAAAAATCACTGATTATCAGTTTCTTCAGAACAAACGCTATGATGATGATGATGATGATAATGATGATGATAATGATGATTGTTATTGATGTTATCACCAACCATCTTTATATCACACATTTCAAGGTTTAATATAAAAGTATATGATATTTATAATTTTAAATATTTATACTTATTAAAGAATAAATATAACAAAGTAACAAAGAAAAAAGATAGTCAATTGCTAATAAATGCAGGCTAAGCAAGGCAAAAAAAAAATTTGAAAAAACAAAAAGGAAGTCAAAACCATAAATTATCACAAGGCCTACTGTACTGTATATCGAGCAAATCTATTAAAATGAGTTTTAAAAGTGAGTTTAAAGATGTTACAGATTTAGAAAAGTTCATCTGGAAGGTCATCATAAACTACCTCAGTCACCTCTTTTTTTTAAGTGAGTGGTCACTAATATTTGAGTTAATATTTTGTGGTACGCCAAACACCACAATGTCACCCACAAATGACAAAATCCAACAAGTAGTTGTCCTAACTTGAATGACATAATTCATTTTATTGGTTTGATTAAATGAACATATTCCCTACCCCAGGTATTCCCTAATCCGTCCCATCAGAATCGAGAAGGGTCTAATTTGGGAGGAAACAACGGAGCAAAACCACAACTCATCAAATTAGTATCTCTGACCTGAAATTTGAATAAAACTGCAGCTTCCCGTTTTTCCCACACATCTTGAATGCAGCTTTAGACGGGGCCGTTTCAAGGTGGGTTGGAGTGTGACGCCGTAGCGGAGCTGCAGTATCATCCTGCGCAATAAGGCAGAGGAATCCTCCATGTAACATCATACCGCTTCAAACCACAAAATCCGTCTATCCTGATACCTTTTGAAATGCGAGTTATAATGTTTGTAAATAATGTCTCCACCGGGGACAGAGCTGATGGATGAGGAGGGAACAGCCAGATATACTTAAGAACATATTATACAGCTTACATATAGGATTTTACTGACCGAGAAACTTTGGTTTTCAGTATTAGTTGTCACTTATAACTTGACAGGGCTTCACGTGCTGAGTGCAACATGATTCATGTCACGTTGTACACTGAGCCATAAATTCACGTTGAATCCTTCACTCAAACATTCAAACTAAGACTTAAGTAGGTTGTAGAAAGCATAAAAGTCATGGTCAGAGAGGAGACATTCGTATTCAACTGACTCATTCCACCTTGCTCATAGGGCATCCAAACATGCGTCAGAACCAAGTCCACCTCCACGCCTCTCGAAGACGAAAAACCTGTTCGTCCCCCAATTTCCCATTCTTCAGTGACATTAAACGCCTCCCTGCTCAATATTTCAGCCAGGTTCTTGATGTGGGGTGGGGGAACCCCCACTCGCCCCGGAGGAGGTTCCAAGGCATCCCATGCAGCTTGATATTACTATTATGTCATTTATTTGAAGTTGGGGCAGTAAAATCTTAAATAATGATCCTATGTAACACAATGTTTGTCGGTTCGGTATGAAAGTGTAAAGGAACCCCTAGCCTAGTCTAAGTTAATGCCTACTTCTCACAGTAAGCCTAACTCATTCACAGTGAAAATGTCTTTCTTTAACTTTGTCAAGATGAAGTTGAGAGTTTCCCCTGCTCCTGCTGGTTGACTGGTCTCCAGTATGGCTGCTGTGGCTCCAAACCCCTCCACATCAACATCACTCCAGTCTGAAAACTACTCAAGCTGAAGTACTGTCACTGTTACTAACATGTGAAAATTACAAGTGTAAACATCTACTTATTATGAAAAGTCTCAATTAAAATTAGATCATTTAAAATGTGCTTAAAGTAAGTTACACTTAAAGTACCATACAGACATGGACTAACTCTTTTCATTCAAACAGCCTAATTAACATCTTCAAATAATAATGCTAATAATAATTAACATGTAGTATTGAAATTATTGTTTTTTATGATTATATAAACTACCTTTGCTATTCTTTTTTATATTAAATTTTTCATTGCTGTGTCATATTATTTACTGCTGCACTCACTCAGTTTCCCCACAAGAATGATCTATGTTTCATTTTATCTTATGTTGTAAACAACAAGGCAAACACACACCACTGCTGGAGCCAGATGGATAGGTGTCTGGCTGATGCTACAGCAACTAGGCTATTATCATAGATAGGACTGTGTTGCCTCCATATGCTTGCATAGGTTTGATCAATTCAGATGCAGTTTACATTTTTTCACTTTCTATGGACTTATGACAAGCATACACAATTTGAACTCTGTAAGGGATGTACCGATGGATCAAACAAAAGAACAATACTTCATTCAAAATGTGTGTTTTGCTGTTGTGTTTTATTGTATCAGTTTACAGAGGGGGAAGACATATGACAGTGATTTGAAATGGCTGGTTCTTATCATCTGCTTTATTTCATACTTACTTTCAACCTGTGATGCAGTGTTAAATATGAAAGGGAGTAAATTATGACCTCCAGTTGGACATCATCAGTAAACAAACATGCAGCAATGCACACAGAAGTCATTAATATTTTCAGAGAAACACTAATTTCAGTTATTTTTCCTTTAAAAAAGGCTTCTATTACGTGCATAAAAGGAGGGTAAACTGGGTTTGGGTGAGTTTACCCTCCACTTCATCCTTGCTCTCCATCTGCCTGATCTGGGCCAGGTAAATTTGCTCCCTCACTCTCACTCTCTGCCTCTGTCCCTCTCTCTGTCTCTTTCCCAGGGCTGCTGCACATGAGCTCTGTCTCTCCTCTCTCTGAGAAAGCCTGAAAGGCTTCACTTACTTGGCTGGCACATCTACACAAAGCAGCCAGGAGAGTCTGGCACGTCAAGGCCCAGCATGTCAAAATTGCTTACAGAGACATCAGTGGCTACAAATGTAGCTGAAGGCCCTTTTTCTGATGTTCAGCGGCCAGTGTGGCCTCTGCGGTACAGCCAAGTCTCACTGCCTATCTGTTAGCTGACAGACTGAGCCGTGTATTTCCGAAGAGCTGTATGAAGTGCAAACAGTATATTCAAATTCAGGGTTTATCATGTATTATGATATATGCAAAAAGCAAAAGTGAGCACTCGAAGAAACCCACATCAATGTTTCTCTGAGTCCTGTGAGCAGATGAGCTGAACAGTGGTGCAACTGGTCAAATACAGGAAAAATGTATGTTGTTGTGTAAAACCTTCACATATGATGTACCTGATCCATATGGGACTGAATCTGTGGGTTCTGCATCCGTGATTCTTTCAGTAAATGTGTTATTATCAAATGTCTGTTTGAAAAAATAAATAAATAAATAAAAAAACAGTTCTTGCCAATCAAACCACAGGCTATTGGATTTGGAGGGCAAAACCTATTGTTACAGCCAAAAACTGATAATAATCCTTTATAACTCAAGCAAAATTGCTACACTGCGGGATAAAAACATAATCAGAGCCGCATGGTCAGTCTTTAGTTGTGTGTTTCATTTCAACTAACAAATTTATCAGCTCAATTTGATGTGCCGCTCTGTCATTACTGAACAAGCGCAATGCTTCTATGCAATAATAAATTTAAAAAGTGCTGCTGGTTTTCTATCCAGCCAGGTAGTTATTAATTGCAATTAATTACACTCCCTTGGCAGACCAGCTGTAAATCGGCTCCTGATTAGATGATGGAACAATAAAAACCACAGGGCTCTGAGGCCACATGTTCACAAGAAAACCGCAACTGTATTTTTCCATTTTTAGAAAATAAATGAATAAATAAATCCATGCAAACCTGAATGTTTCCAAAAATCTCTCTGCACACACAAGAATGTAAAAACACACACATCTCCACCATATGAGTGTGTGCAAAGCAGCTGAGGAGTGACTGGAGAGGTTGTCTTGACTGTTGAGTTGCTAATGGTTATAATGTCCTAATAGGGGCCAAAACTCCAGAAAATGATTTCAGTGGCAAGAACATGGGATATGTCATTCATATAGACAGACAAGAGGTAGAGCTCCTTTTGAAAGGTACATAACTGTGTTATGAAATTTTATCGCTTTACACAGCAAAAGAAAAGTGTTATTGTTTTTTTGTTTGTTTATTTGTTTTTCTTTCTTTCTTTCTTTCTTTTTTATCCACTCTGAAGAGCATTTTCCAAATTTGCACTTTGAGTGACAAAAAAGGCTGTTTTCATGTGGGCAAAAGACCAAAACTGAAAGAAAAGTGTATTTTCAATAAAAAAAAAAAAGTAATTGCTGCATAGATGTGGACTGCCACCTGAGGACCAGGACTCAGAACCACTGGGTTAGGATAATAATCTGTGACATTTTTCTATAAATAAATGTCAGCTGTGACGCTTGTCTATCTCCAGTTGATACAACACACAGATATATAACAGTGTTGGGTTAGTCTGTCCTGGGAAAAATCCTCCTGTGCACAGTGAAATGATGCATTTTACATTTGCAATACACAGCAGAAGAACTGGGTAGTTAGCATGAGCAGTGACAGCCACCATGGCTGAACAGAGAGAGAAAAGAGGGACACCCACTGAAGCTGAAACTTTATTAACAGAAAATCGAAGGAAATAAAAACAGATTGATCTATGAGAGGAAAGCAAACATGCTGAAAAGGAAAGGGACTGCCTCAGAGCCAAAACTCTCAGAGATGGAAATCAGTCAAAGATGAGAGAGACGGTGAGATTTATGTTTTTGGATATTAGCCTGCGCTGAAGACTGTTTACAATCCTGTTAATTAATATAACTGAGCTGTATCTTATGTAAGCAGTTAAGATATAAAGCACAATTTACATGTACCTCTTCCTGACCTCATAAGCAGTAAATTGCGAACAAACAGTTGGCTGGCATTCAAGACAAGAAGAGATCTCCTGAGGTTTCATGAGTCACCACGTTCCCGTCACCGTACATGAGAACCCAGGGAGCGCAGTTCCACTGCAGCCTATTATGAGAAAATTTACTGTGGAGGTCAATGGGGAAATCTGACAGGAGAAAACACACTCAAAGCGCACTCTCTGTTCTCACATCAAGTATCCAGAGGAAGTGATTTTACATATTTAAATTCTTATCTGAACAACTGGATGCTGTCCACAAGGAAAACATGCAATATATTCCAATCAACATTTGCTGGAGTGTTTTGAGTCACCATCCACGTCACATTAAAATGCAGTAACTGAGATTTAAAAAATATTGTGCTATTCCCCTCGAGTCACCTTAAGTAAATCAACTATGATAGGAAACATTAAACAAGTTGTTGACATTGTGCAACTACCTCAGCCTGGTCAGAAACGACAGCACACTGTTGCAGCGTTTTCAGTTGACTGGTTACTGTTAGTGGGCGGCGGTGTGTTACTGTGTTCATCTGAGACGGCACACCGGGCCTTTCCATAACTCTGTGAGTCCTGCTGAGGGAGTTGGGTGGTGTGGAAACAAGTTTATCATGCGCCTGGGAGCACCCAGTCTGGACCAGGGAAGGGATCAATGCTCTCCCCACGGCAGTTTGTCAATACGCTTCCAAATGGTGACAACGCAGCGCATTGAGATTCCCTTTTTCACTAATTCAGTGATGTCCCAGTAGCACCTCTGTAATAAACGGTTTCAGTCTGCAGGGGAACACAGTCTAATGTTTAAACCTATCCATGCACATTATGTCTTGGTGTGTTAAAGCTGCCATATGCAACTTTTCCCACCATAAATAATAAATACACAGAATATATTGCGATTCTATGCTTATTCCCAAATCTCTGCATTTGCCCCATTTGTTGGGGATGTATATTGGTGGCTGTGGGCGTGGCTAATGGTGAGCTGGTGGCGGATATCCAGGTGGGGCTAGCTGCCATAGCACAGGGAAGCCATACCATCAACAACAATGGTGGAGAGCTGTAAGAAAAGAAGCAAAGTTAAACATGCAGCAACATTGCCCTTAGCTCATTGTGTCCTTCTTCATCTGCGGTGGCTTTATTTACCTCTGCCTAGATGCACTTTGAAAGTAGACAGCTCATCAAGATGAGTGACAAGCATTGGGGCAGGAACTTAATCAGATGAAGGGGAAGGAGGCGGGACGAACAGTATACTTCGTGCTGCAAGGTGACAGTTGTTGTTTCTGATGCTTAACTTTCAAAGCCATCAAATGAAAGGAAAACCTAAAACGGACTCACAAAGTTGCTGCTGTCAACTCAGTAGCACTTCAGCTTATGAAAAGAAAAACAGCCGCAGTTTTGTCCCCAAGTTTGAGTAGCTGTCAGCCCTCTCCGCCACTGAAAGACGTGATGTTATTGAGTTGGTGGGGAAGGATGTGGTGAAGGATGTCAACCAGCGTGTCCTTTGTCTTTGTAATGTTCAGATGGATGAACATATCTTCACATCACTCAACGAAACTGTCCACAGCATTGCTCTTCATGGCCATGGCTCGTCTTCCTATAAGCTATACAATGAATCAACTTGGCTTCACTCTTTGTTGCCTGATGGTGGTGGATGTACAGCACATAACTGAGAAAAAAAAATTCATGGAAATTGCCACAGCACACTGAGCGGGCACACAGAGAGGCAGCAACGTTGCACCATGTAGATGGTGGTAAGGTGACTCAAATTGATTAATGTGCTGTATTATGAGTTCATTTGATTACATAAGAGCAAACATATTTCATGAAAATCATTTTACCATTCATTATCTATGAAGCAGCTTCAGATTTTATGTCTTGATGACATCACAAGTTTGAGACGAAGCCCTCTGCTTTGCTGTTGGAGCAGGGTTGAACTGTACTAAACCATAAGGAAAACATTTCCTGGTAACAACAATGCCATTCAAATTTGAGTGGTGAAACATAACTGCACCAAAACGTCTGAATATGTCCCTCAGCCCACTTTTAAGAGAACTGCAGTGCAGTTTGTTAGGAGTCCAACTACAGAAAACGACCCCATAACACAATAGTTTATGGGTATGAAGGCACAATGTTGACATCTAAGCTTAGCATAACAAAAGCAGGTTGGACTGATGTTCATATTCAACTAGCCTGTTTCTCCATGTGTTTTTAACTGGAATCAACACCAGGGAAGGTAATTTACAGCAAACAAAGCAGACATGTCCGCCATGGCTAAAGTTACAGGACTAGATAGCACTCAGTAAAGCACATACCTCCGCCAATGCTATGCAGCTGTCAAGATGTGCCAGTTCCACGTCTAATCTTCACAAGGAGTCAATTATTTCTAATGTAAGATATGCTTGTTCAAATTTTTGTCTCTCTCAAGCAATTTAGTCGATTATCTGATCAACACACGGTTAACCAACCTGGGATTTGCTCAGGGGTCACTTCTACCACGGTACAAATTTTGGAAAACTTTGCATGGTGGTTATGTCTAAATTGGCTCTCTATTACCTCCATGTTGTTTGATTGGGACAATTAATGGAGGGTTTGCCACTTCTTATGTCTGTCCTGCCCCTTTATCGCCAACTGGTGTGAAAGATTAGTCAGTTTTTCCTTGTCCCACAACCAACCCTTTCACAAAGTTTTGTGGTGTACATGAATACATTCAGAAGTTATATGCCTGATCACATCTTTCTTGTCCCCTAACCAACATTTCAACGGTTTCCAAGGGTTCATGTATTCCTTTCAAAAGTGTTTTACATATCCTGCTAACTGACAAACATAAGCAGAAACATAAGTGGATAAGTGGAAACACAAGTCAATAAACAAACTATTTGTGAGTGCATGTGACTTTTGTTTGCATGCCCTGCTTCGCTTGTATTTAGCCTTGATGAGGCACCCCTACTTCCTTGGATGGCAAAACATGGAGCTCTTGGAGGCAATACTGAATTATGCTGAAGAGACTTGTAGACCAGTTGCGCTTTCCTGTTTAAAATTTGATGGACAACTTGAGAGACCAATGACAGGATGGTGGGCAGGTCTTACTAGCTCCCTTCCTTTTTCCAGAAAAATCAGGGAACTTCTTCCAGGCTTTCTAGACTCTACGGAGGAGAAAGCCAGGGAACAAGGTTAAGGTAATTGGGTAATGGGGACCTAAATGAACCAAAAAAAAAAAAAAAAAAAAAAAAAAAAAAAACTGCAACAAAGTAAATTTTTGCCAGACCACATAAGCAGGGCCAGCCAAGAATACTGAATGAGCTTATGGCGATTTGGTTAGCTGGACACACAAGAGGTAGGCTGCAATTTCAGATTTTAGTTTATCGTTTACTGTGCAAGTTTGCTTGTATGTACAGATGTGCTGGGATGTATTCAGTTATGAACAACAGAATTACAACTTATTCAGCAGCAGTATTTATGGCAAACGTATTACAGTTTATCTTGTGCTATTGGTGTTTACTTGTACTTAGTCTAGTTAGTTAACTAATTGGGGGGATGCTGAAGAAAGACCCGAGCTCAACAAACAGTCCTTATAAACAGTGTTACTACATTCCAAATTGCAAAGTTCCTTTAAAACTCCAGTCCTATAGAAGATGAAATGGCTCCATCAGCAGTCGTTGCATTTGCCAACATCAAGGTGAATGAGAGAAAATAGTTCCTTGCTCCCAGGACGGCAGTACACGTAATGCCTGCTGATGGGCTCTACTTTCCTGCAGGGAGGTGAACAAACAGCCGACAGACTGTTCAGTGGGCTAAAATGACCGACAGACCAGCAGGCTGTAGGCAGTGTGGCCTCTGCCCAACGCTCAATCTCGTGGAATTTCATGCTGGTGCATTTACACACGAACACACACACGAAAGAACATGAAATAGAGTAGAAAGTAGAAATTATTCAGTTTCAGTGATTAAAGTTGCAGTAGCAATACGTCTTCAACCAGGCTTGCCAATCTTGTTCTTCTGGGTAAAAAGAAAACAAACTATGTTTGGGATCAAACCTTAAGAGTCTATTCCAACTTTTTCAGTAAGCTAGCTGTTTGTTTTTGCCTTTCCTATTCAGTTCATGCTTTAAGCTAAATCAAACAATTCCAGTGGAGCTGCACTGATCTACATGTTAAGTAAAAAAAACTGTTATCATTTTATGAGACAAGAAACTTCTCTAATTATCCTCTGATTGTGGATAAGTGGGTTTGTCATGTCTTAGGAGACCTAACGGTTGCTCTTTTTATGTATGCAAATCTCCTAATGGCTTGGAAAAATAAGTTGTATACTAGCTCTCCAGTGATTACTGTTGCATACATAGAGTTGGAAAAAGCGGTTCTCCTTGAATCGTACTGTTGCTGACGAGTTTGCCCCCAAGCTTTACTTATGCATACATCCCATATTAACATGAATATCTTATAGCTCTTAGTGTACTTATACTATCCGATGCCATAGCCTACATCTGAGGTTGGAGGCATGATGCTGTTTACATCATTCTGGTAGGGGATCGAGCTACTTCTGATGGCTTTAATTTGAATTTGATTTCTGCTGCAGTGGTGTGAGGGATTACAGTCTATTCTCACCATTTGATTATAGAACTAGAAGGTTTTTTTCAAGGCCATGAATAATATTGGTAGTCAGATCAGCTCCACCCCCATCGTGACATTCAATTGTGACATTTCAGTTGGAAGTCAGGCTACATTTGGTCAGTTTCACAAATGCGGACATCGTATTCCCTGTGTTTGTGTCCTCTGGGCCCTTGATGCACATGACTGGGATAGACGGGGAACTGGGGTGGAGGAGATCAATCTGGACTGTCGGCCAGTTCAGAATCCAGCCCCCCCCCCTCC